>ML806282.1:193370-206827 GCA_009831015.1 Picea engelmannii
AAGGAGAGAGAATTATCCTTTTGGATTTCCATAGTGAATTGAATAAAGGAGGATATGCTATTAATATGGTTGAAGAAAGAAATAAAAACACCCTAATAACTTTAATCGTGAGGATGGCTACAAACTTAACCAATCATGGAAGACCTTGACTTGTGTTTTATGGTGTTGGGTAGACCTTAGTCTAGCTTAGGAAACCTTCCTTGGTGGATTTTCTAGCCTCAGCTCGGGGGTGAACTATTGTTGAGAGTTTATGAGTAGCAAAGTCTATGGTTGGGAGGAACTTCTGAGGTCTGCACGCTGTTGGAGAATTATTGAAAAGAAAAGTGTTATTTTATATGTGTTTTTATGCTATTAACTGTGTGAATGCTTATATAATTTTTGTATCTTTTACTATACATGTTTATGCCTAAATGGTATGATGTTTCATCGCATAATCCTTGCATCTGTAGAGCATGTTATAAATCAAATGGTATCAAAGCAAAGAATAGAGGTAATGTGACTTAGATGGGTGGTTGGGTACACTACAATTCTCCTATGCCTTAAGGTCGCTTCATTACCTATTTATACCATTCAATTCATCTTCTGAGAATTTGAAGTTGAGTGTGTAGGTTATTTCGAGATGTGGATAAYTGTTGGAGACCTGTCATAATTCTCCACTTCAACCTAGGAAAATTTATCATTGACGACATTAAATTCTAGGTGAGTTATTTTCCTTCTTCTTTCTTCATTTCCAACATTATGGTTTCTATCTCATTAAATGAGTTTTCGATTAATTAACATTAGTTAGTTGACTCCCTTTCCTCATTCAATTTTCTAGTAAAACCAAATCTAAAACCTAAGTAAAGAACCCTAATCACCTATAAACATTTGTTAGAAGTAATAATATCTTAAAGTCCTAATTTTTCTAGTGGTTTTCCTTATTTTGATCCTTAATTGTCTCACCTTAGGGCTTTTTGATTTATCCCTAAAACCTAGTAGCAACTCCATTCTCCTCTTTTCCCTCGTTGGTACTTGTGTATGTGCTTAGGTTGTCTTCCCTCCTTTCCCTTGTGTTACATGTTGTAGCACAAATCCATTTATTTGATATACAATGCAAAAGATTCAGTGGAAAGAAAAGAAAGACCCACATTTGCAGGTTCATGAAAGTGTTTATAATGAGAACTAGCCAGATCATATTGAAGTTCCTATTTAAGCCCAAGAAGAGGTACACAAAAAAATTATGCATTAATTGTAAACTTGCATTAAAATAGATGTTACTAATTGTTGTTGTCTCTAATTAATTATGATTATGAAGGTTTATAGGTAGAACTTGAATACTCTAAGTAGTTGTGCATGTAAAATTTTTTGAAGCTTTTCATTTCTACTCATTTCTTGAATCATATATTGAATTATTTGGATCCATGTGAACCAACTGACCTAAATTTACATGTTTAGATTATCTATTAAAAGGATAGTGAAAGCACTTCACAATAAAGCCCCTTTCAAAGGTTATGCTAACCTATTTGGTTTGCAAATTTTCCCTTCAATTTCATCTCCTACAAATGTAAGAAACTAGTTCAGGTTTGTTTTTAACTAATTGGAATAGGCATTTTATTGACATCTTGTCTAATTGATTTATTTTAATTGTTTTTCTTATATTTTCAATTTGTTTTTACTCAATTCTTCATTGATATATTGAATTATTTGGATACATGTTAACCAAATAACTTAACTTTACATATTTAGATTATCAACAATAAGGATAGTGAAAACACTTCACATTGAAGTTCATGTGAACCTACTTATTTCGTAAACATTCTCTTTAATTTCATTTCCTAAAAATGTAATTGACTTATTTGAATGAACATTTGATTGGTTAGAATAAGCATTTGATTGACACTTGATCTAATTGATTTATTTTAATTGTTTTTCCTATATTTTCAATTGTTGAGTTGAATAATTACCTTGTAAAATATGTCTACAAAATAACCTTCTATTACACTAATGCATTGGTAGGTGCTAGAATCCTACAAAATATTGGCAAGCCTTACTACAATCAAACAACTAATTCACCAAAACTACTATTTGTAATAGTTCTTTAAAAAAAAAATAACAATAACTAAATATACCTTATAAATCACAATCAAGTTCATATCTTATTATTTAAATAACAATTTAATGAAATATATATATATATATATATCTTAGTTAGTTGTTGGATAAAACAATAGATATTACTTTAAACAAAGGTTTGAATTGAAGGATTAGAACTCTGTTTACAAGTTCTTTGTGTGAATTAGAGAAATCTAAGCCAATGACACAAGTTGTATTCATCGATACTTCAATTTTCATTTTAGGTAAACCTTAAAAAAAAAAAAAAAAAACTAAGAGAAAGATCCCATAATTTTTTCTCTATGATAATAAATTTTCATAAACTTAAAATTTCATGATATGACATCTCCAAAGGCAATGCTCATGATATGATATTTCCAAAGGCAATGCTACCGACATCCTATAGCTTGTCCCATGAGTAAATTATGCACTACCTAGCACATGTGACACTTTGTTAATACAAATGGAGAACATGCCATGGAGTGCCCACTAAGTCAAAGATACAATGGTTCATGAATTGAAAATAAAATATAATTTATATATACATCTAGTACTAAGTGGGTTTCTTATCATTGATTTTATTTGATTAGAGTTATTATTAGTCCTTGTTTTGGCAGCACTATAGCAATGAATTTACTGTTGTTTTGACATTAATTTGCTTTTCATTTTAAATTTGAGTATGAAAACTATTATTTAACTTAAAAAAATAAATATATATTTTTTATACAATAAAATTGTTTATTTTATTTTTTATTTTTAATTGATTAATATATTTGAAGTCTTATTATTGCCTTCACGTTTTTCCATATTTAATATAAATTACATAATTAATATACCTTTGTTAAATTGCCACATAAATCCATACACACATGTTATAAAAACGCGGAAGCTCTGACTTAATTAATGTATCAACTTAATTAATGTACCATTGCACTCATGTGAACAGAATACCCCATCTACAGGCAAATGTCCACGTAAACCAGTCGAATTTAACGTCTGGCGGGGAAAACGAGATTTACAATGCATGTACAGTTTGACTTAATATAAAACTTTTAGTCGGATGGCATAGAAATAAGTTAATCAATTATCATGATTCATATTCTTTTCTGGATAATGGCGAGATATTAAAGTTTGGATGGTACCAAGCTACCAATGTCAAAAAAATCACGAAAGTCACTATCATTTACATGTGACCTTTCAACACTTTCAAGTTAAAATTGGGCTTGGATCAA
This sequence comes from Picea engelmannii, assembly GCA_009831015.1. Taxonomy (NCBI): domain Eukaryota; kingdom Viridiplantae; phylum Streptophyta; class Pinopsida; order Pinales; family Pinaceae; genus Picea; species Picea engelmannii. Next base: position 196,694 of record ML806282.1, read on the forward strand.
CAAATATTAGTCATGAGTCATCGTTGAATGTTTTCTTTTTTTGGGGGGTAAGTTAGCATAGAGACGAGGCCATGGCTTGCGATGATCTAGGAAAACCAGGTGATCCAGGCAAACCAAGAGTCCCTCTTTTTGGGTTCTCCTGAGATCTTGTGTTCCCTAGGAGACTCCTACTGGCTCTTTCCTCGATAGCACTGCTCTTTTTACTTCACTGTGCTGGTCGCTTCTGGATTTTCAGTTCATAGAGCCCTTCGGTGTGGTCACAGTCCTCCCCGATTTGTTTTTTGTCTTCTTGTCTAGCTTCTGACCAAAAAGATCCTCCAGCCCCTGAGTGGCTCTGCCTCCACTGACCTGTAATTGTGCTTTCCCACAACCTCTCACTTTCGCCCCTCTGGCCCACTTACATCTTTTTTGCTGTTTTTTCCATCTTCTTGTGGACCAGCGGTGGGTCGCCCGAACCTTTACCATGGACTCACTGACATCTCCTCTGTGGAGCCTTCCGACGATCTTTTCTGGCAACAAGCGGGCCTTTTTGATAAAGTGGATGCCCTCATTTCTAACCTGCAACATTTTCCCTCCAAGCCTTCTCATTCAAATTCTCTTACAGTTCCCGTCGTGTCCCCTGTGGAACAAAATTTTACACGTAAAATCGATCCTCCTGTCCCTGACAGTTCCTTCCCAGATCCCAAAGCCCCTCCCCCATCTCACAAAGCTTCTCACAGTCGAAAGGTGTGGAAATCTAAGAGAAAATCTTCACGCTTGGTGCTGGGCGACGGTGTGGGATTGGAGGAACTTTGCAAAATGTCCACCTGTGCTCTGGTTGGCAGGGTCTAATACAAAAGCTTGAATCCTCAGCTGCTAGAGGAATGGATAAAGTTAGCTTGGCTACCTCTCTTAGGTTATTCTCCAGAAGTACAATATATCAAGAAAGGTTGGCTATGTTTCCACTGAAAGTCTCCCGATGACGTTTCTCTTTTACTGTCTACCTTGTGGGCCTACGGTGGTAGTAGCCTCATGCTCAAGCGCTGGAGACTGGCTTTCAATCCAGACACTGATTTCTTCAATCTCAGACATCTTTGGGTGCTCCTCCCGGGTCTTCCACTACACCTCTGGAATGAAGCAGCCTTGAAAGCTATAGGCAACTCCTTAGGAAAGTTCATAGCACTTGACACACTGTCTCTCAACAACTGTTTGAGGAAAATGGGCAGAGTGCTAGTTGAGATGGACATTTCAGCTAGACTACCGGAAACTCTGGAGATCGATTGGAGAGGTCGGAAGCTTCTACAGAAGCTGGACTATCTTGGGCTCCCTTTTCGCTGCAACCTCTGCCGGGAAACTGGTCACCTCCGCAGATCCTGCCCTGGTAAGTCCACATTCGACTCATCTGATGAAGCAGAACTTCACCTCAACCCTTCTGAATATCCAGCTGCAGATCCTTCTCTTGCTTACCTGGACGTGCCCTTTGATACTCCCTCTCTTCCAGTACTTGGATTTGAGGTCTCTCCGCGGTCTAAACTAAACCAGCTTTGTCCTACCCTCTTTTCTTCTCTTTCAACGACTGAGAAGGAAGCTATTAATAGCTACTCTTGTCTCACCTCCTCCTCCTTATCTAAGACNCCCCCCCCCCCCCAGAGGTTGTGCTTCCCCTCATCCCAGCCTCCTCTCTCCCCACAGCCCCAGGCCCCCTCCCGACTACTGTTATCATTGCAGAAATCCCAGCCTCTGCCCACCTCCAGTCTCCGCTTCCCTCTTCACTTCCAGCTGTTCCCCCAAGCCCTCCTTTTTCCTCTCCGGCTCCGGATCCTTCCCTTTCGGTTCTTCCAGGTTATAATCAGACCAAGGAAGATGATGTAACTCTCTTGGAAGCACTAAACTCATCGACATCTTCTACCTTTCTTCCAGATAACACTTTGCAGCTACCTATGTATTGAGGTAAAGAACTTCTCACTCCCGATACAGAGGCTGGCACTTACTCCTCAATTCATTTGGATAAGGAGGTCAAAGCCTTTGCCTGGTCGAGAGGCATTGGCACAGAACTCTCTCCTCTCCAGACAATAAGTTCCAGGAAGAAAAAGGAGCTATTGAGCTCACAACAAACTGCTTTTGTTCTTCCTGCGCATGACGGTAAGGCCCTTAGAGCAATGAAGGCCTTGCCACAATCTAAGTAATGATCATGCTCTCCTTAAACATACGGGGGATTGGAGGCACCCTCAAGGCTGCTTCCTTCAGAAGATTATTGGAGCGTTCAAAGCCCGATGTCATCTTTCTTCAAGAAACCCTCTCGGCAGACCATAAATCCAGAGACTTTGTGCATCTTTTTCGTTCTTCATGGGTCTCGGCAGCTGTTAATTCCATTGGATCTTTCGGTGGTCTGCTGGTGGCATGGGACCCCAGTCTTTATAACCTGAGACCCTACCTTTCGAGCGGGGGCATCTTGATGCTAGGCTGTTGCTTAGCTTCAAAGAAGGAGGTTGCTTTACTAAATATATATGGGCCCTGCGCTGACAAACAGAGGTTCTGGTCAAATCTTGATAATATTGGCCTTCTCTCCTATCCAAATCTCATTATCGGTGGCGACCTTAACTTAATTTTATCGACAGATGAAAACTGGGGTGGATCCTTCTTGTCGGGTCCTTTCGAAGCCTTCTTCAATGAGCTCTTCGCTTCAAACAACCTGATCGATGTTCTACCGACCCGACTGGTACCTACTTGGGGAAATGGGCGGTCTGGACCAGCTGTGATAGCCAGACGACTGGATCGTTTCCTGGTTGCTGAAGGCTTCTTGTCTTCGTCTGGTTTTCCAACCTCGTGGGTGGAGTTCCCATTTGTGTCTGACCATGCGCCAATCCTCCTTCAGCTGCGGCTTCGAGCGCTACACCCTTCACCACCGTTTAAGTTCAATCACCATTGGCTCTCGTCTGATGCTTATTCTGTTTTAGTTCACTCGGTCTGGAGGGATCCATGTTTCCAAGCTGAAGCTAACCCTCAACGGTGCCTCATTTGGAAACTAAAAGTCCTCAAATCTCAGTCGAGAGCTTGGTTCCATGATTTAAAAGCCATGCAAAAGTCCAGTTTAATTAATCTGGAGTCTAAGATTTCTCATCTCATTCTCAAATCGACTTTTGCCGCCTTGACCGTGGAGGAGTCAGCCACTCTGAAGCTGCTTGAAACCAACAGAGCCTCCTTTCTTCGTTCAGAGGAGAACATCTGGAGATTGCGCAGCCGTGCTACATGGTTAAAAAGCGGAGACTCAAAATCCAAATTCTTCCATAAAGTTGCCAGTTTCAATAGGAACAAGAAGTTTATTTGGTCGATTAAAAGCAGTGGAGATGAGTTACTTAGTGGACAGAAAGCTTTAAAGGATGAGGTTGTATCGTATTTCAGTCACCTTTACAAAAACACCAATAACCACGACCTCCTGGGGATGGTGTCTACGGCCAGCCTCTTTCCTCGTTTCGTCTCTGCTGATGAGGCCGCCGACCTCTACAAACCTGTCTCTCTTTTCGAGCTTAAACATATTCTTTTTCACTTCAAAACTGAGAGGAGTTCCGGACCTGATGGCTAGTCGACAGAATTCTTCTGTTTCTTTTTTGACATCGTAGGATTGGATCTCCTCCAAATGGTGGAAGACTCCCGTATCAAAGGTAAGATTGTGGGAAGTCTAAATTCTACCTTTCTCGTCTTGATACCGAAAGAAAACAACCCGCTCTCCTTCAGTGACTACCGTCCGATCTCTCTCTGCAACCTCATTTATAAGGTAATTTCCAAGGTAATCTCAAACCGGATCAAGCCTTTTCTTGAAAGGAGTCTTTCAGCGGAGCAATTGGGTTTCTTGAGGGGCAGAAGAATTCAGGATGCTATTGGATCTGCCCACGATTGCATCCACAACATCAAGCAGAAAAATATAAATGCTCTGGTTATGAAACTTGACCTCAAAAAATCTTTCGACTGTATTGATTGGGAGTTTTTGAGATTAATTCTTCACTCAGTGGGGTTTGGTGAAATGTTCATCAATTGGATCATGTCCTGCGTTACCAGTACAAATTTCGCAGTGTTGATCAATGGAGAGGCTACCAGCTTCTTCAAAAGTGAGAGGGGGCTCCACCAGGGATGCCCACTCTCCCCCTACCTCTTTATTCTGATAATGGAAGGCCTTAGCCTTCTCCTGACAAAAAGCTTCACCGAGCACCACATTTCTGGCATAAAGGTCTCAAAATTCATTAAGATGGTTCATCTCTTGTTTGTCGACGATGTTCTTCTCTTGTCGAAAGTTGATTTAGCAGAGTTGTTGGTAATCCAAGAGGTGCTTCAGCTTTTCTGTTCAGTTTCTGGTTTATCCATCAATTTCTCAAAATCCTCCGTCCACTACTGGGGTCTTTCGAAGGCCGAACTCCTCCTCCTCAAGGACTCCATCCCCTTCACCTTTGTAAACCTGAGTGAAGGCTTCAGGTATCTTGGTTTCCAGCTGAAGTTGGGAGCCTCCTCACCTAATGATTGGAGATGGCTAGTGGCACTTTTTGAAAGAAGAATTGGATTTTGGTGCAACAAATGGTTGTCCTTGGGTGGCCGTTTCACCTTGGTAAAGTCGGTTCTGGAAGGCCTTGCTGTTTTCTGGATGTCCCTGGAGCGAATTCCAAACAAGATTATCATTCTTTTACGGAGGCTCACATTCAACTTTCTGTGGAATAGCCAAGCTGGCCATTTCTGTTTCCATCTGTGTAGCTGGGCTGCTCTGTCAAAACCTCGAAGGTCAGGGGGCTAGGGTCTCATGAACTTGTCCACCTTCAACACGGTCCTCCTGGCGAATTTGTTCTGGAGATCTGTCACTCATGACAGTATTTGGCACCGTATCATTCTTGACAAATACTTGGGCTCCCTGTCGCTTATCAATTGGCTCTGTAAGCCTTCTTTCCTGCTGAGGAAGGTTTCTCCATTTTGGAAGGGCCTGGTCGCTTCCATACCGGTGATTCTCCACTGGCTCGTGTGGAAGCCTGGCGTGGGTACAGAGATTTGCATTGGCAGGGACAAGATTCTTGGGTTGGGGGACCAGTCGCTCCTCTCCACCAGGCTGAGATCACAGCTCTGGACTCTGAATTTTACTCATCTTGCACAGATTAAAGTCTCGTCTGGCAGCCGCACTCTCCCTGACCGATGGCTGGGCAGTGGTGATCTGATCTTAAGTGAACCGATTGCCACCGAATGGGACCTCTATATCTCGGCCCTTAAAGGTGTCGGTGTCTCTCTCTCTTCAAACCTGGATACATTACTGTGGGCTGGTGGAGATGCCATGGGCAACATCTCGGTCAAGAATCTATATGCCGCCCTCCTCAAACAGTTGCACTTCGAGGTGGATCGTTGGTGGTTTTCTCAGTTGTGGCATTGGGAGGTCCCTCTAAAACTCAAATTATTTATCTGGCTTGCTGGAAAAGAGAAAACTCTCACTTGGGATGTGCTACGACGGAGAGGCTAGGAGGGACCGGGGATCTGTCTACTCTGTAGCAGAGCGCCAGAGGATATACATCACCTCCTGGTTCACTGTTCCTTCACAAAGGCGGTCTGGTCTCTTTTGCTCAAACATCTTTCTTTGCACTTTTCTTGGAGCGACACCTCCCTATCGAACAACTTCTCACGGTGGCTGACACAACTTTCTGCACCGAAGTGTTTGTCGGTCCATGTCTGCTGGCAGATCTGGACAACACGGAACCGAGCCATTTTTGAAACTTGTCCTCCCTCCTTGCACGCTGTGTTACACAAAGTTTTGGCCTCCTTCCACTGGAATCCGTCGACGGTAAAGTCCCTCCCTCTCATAGCCTGTGATTTTAAGTTGACGGAAGGTTCCACTCTTGCTTGTTTCGATGGCGCTGCTCAGTCAAATGGGTTTTGTTGTGGGGCTGGGGGTTTTTTCAAAAATCATCCGTCGAGGACTACTAAGTGGTTCTTAAACTGCGGAGCGGGTATTAACAATAAAGACGAGCTCTTGGGTTTATGGGTCTCCCTCTTTCTAGCTTCCTGTTGGTCTATCAATCACCTTCATGTCCTTGGTGACTCGCGAGTTATCATAGACTGGATTTCACAAAAATCCAAGTTTCAAACTGTCCACAATGATAGCTGGAAGGAAAAAACGTTTGAGCTGTCTAAAACCTTTACCGACATCAACTTCCACCACATCTCCAGATCTCACAATAGGGAGGCGGACGCCCTCTCGAAGAGGGCCTTAAATGAAGTGGTTGGGAGACTCTCGGTCTTCCATTGTGATAGAGGGATAGAGAGCCCTATCTCCTCTATTAATGTCTTTGAATGATGTTGGTTGTCCCTTATTTGCAGTAGGATGGGTCAATGATTGTTTTGATCGCTTGATCCGTTTTTTTTGGGCTGGTCCACCTTGACAGTCTTTGCATGTAACGGTCCCCCACTGATGGTGCGTTGACCATGTTCCTAAGCTGTGGCAGCTGTTTTGTAAAGGAATTTATACCATATATAAATTTGAGAAATTTTCTCTTGGAAAAAGCTACCAATGTCTTGTATTGTACCCACAAAATAAAAAATAAATGAACAAATAACTATCAAATATACAATTGAAATCACTTAAAAAATTACTTAATGCTTTCTCTTTGATTTCAATGTGAAAGTTGTTAAGTGAATATATTAACTAATTTTTTATTCGTTGTATTCAATTATATTATCCAAATTTATCTATTCATAAATAATATAAATAATATTATATTAATAAAAATAAAAATAAATATAAACATAAATTTTAATATATATATATATATATATATATATATATATATATAATTTAAATTTTTCATATAAAATAATAGAGTACTTATTACTTATTTATATAGTTAATTATATAATAGAATTAGTTATTCATTATATATTTTCAAATTTCATTGACAAAGACTAAACTGCCATGCTGTTCTTATTTTTGTAAATTTTTAGAAGTTTCAAGAATTTTTTTATATTAATTTTAATTGACTTCAATTATTCCTCGAAGCTTCGAGAAATTCTTATATTAAAAACTTGTATAAAAAAATATTTAATTGATATACTTTCTACATTTGTGTTTAATGCTATTTGTCCAACATCATGATCTCCTCCATCCTTTAATTATATCAACGTTTTCTCTCTAATTTCACAATAATTTTAGCATTCCTTATCATTCCTACTTTGTTGCATAAAATTAATCAAACATTCCCATGGAATACCACACAATCACATTACCTTGTCGGTGTGGACTTTAAAATGATAATATTTGAAAGCGACTCGAAAGTAATAAATTATCCAACTCAAAAGAAATATAAAAACAATAATTAACAATTTTTAAGGAATTTTGAAAACGTATCCTCCATTGAGATGTTAAAAGAAATGATCATAATAACATATTATATTGAATGCTTGCATACTAAAAGATCATAAAATAAAGTTATAAACTTCTTAGAACATATGGAAATTTGTGGATGAACTAGGGTTTATAGGATTTAGAGATGGATGAGGAATTGATCGACTATTCAAAAGATCTTCTCGAAAGGTGATTTATATTCACCAACATGATGAGTTTAGTCAATACTTTAGGGGAAGATAATATTACAAGGCTTTGTGAGGGAGAAGAAGGGTTCAATGGAAACCTTACAAACCATACCCAAAACCTCGAATACATGATTAATGAAGAAAGGACATGATTTAGATGTGCAGTTGATAACTTTGTTAGAATCCGTATGAATTCAATAAATTCGTTGGTTGGAGTGATATGAGAAAGGACCTCTAGTAATATAAGTGTTAATTATTCCTTGCACTTGGTTAATCCTTTGTCATCTCCCTTGGAAAAAGATGGTGAAGTTAAGATTGTCGATAGATCAAACTTATTGGAGGATTTGTTGTTTCTAAACTCGGTTAACCACTATCTTTGGGCAATGGAGGGGAATACCAAGGTAAACCTAGCTTGGTTAAGTGAAATGGATGGAATTGGAGGGTTAGAAAATCTCCAAGAATCATTGGCAAAGGATATGTAGAAGGTGAAATGAAAAATAGTGATTCTCTGCAAGTTAATCCAAGGAAGCAAGGAAGGAAATGTGTTAAAACAGGGGAAAATAAGGTAAAATTTGTTCTAGGAAAAGACATTAAGATGCACTAGGTTGTGGAAACGAAAACCAAGCCTTGACCAAACATTCATTTGGTAGGAAAATCACAAAGAAGAGTTTAAAGGTATGGTTGCAATTGGAATGGAAGCCACACTTACACTACATTTGAGAATTTTATTTGTTGGTAAGGGGTTGGTCGAACTTTATTTTTAAATTAGAATAGGATGCTATTAATATTTAGGGAATGTGTTGGTTGTAAGGTTTTATGCCCTTAACCTTGAAAAGTTGGAGTCCATGCTTCAACCATCACATAGAGAAGTGCACAATTCAACCTGTTCTGGCTAGATTGTTGGGCTTGCCATTATAATTTTGGTTATTGGATGTTTTTATACCTATTGGGAATAATATTAGGACATTCCTTGAGGTAGATGATAGTTTCTAGAGGTCAAACTCCTGCATTATATCCCACATATTAATAAAAGTGTATTTGAAAGGGGGCTTGGCACAAGATATATAATTTAAGGTTTGGGATAGGTGATACATCCAAGTAATTGATTATGTGGATATCCTCATTAATTTCTCAAGGTGTCACATATATGGTCCCTTGGCAAGCCATTGTGTCCTTGAATTTACAAATAAGGTATAGGGAAGAAAATATCTTGAATTTTAGGACCCTGTGGGGGAATTATCAACTAATATAGCAAAGGAATTCGAGGGAATGGAAAACAGAAAAAAAAGGATGGATAAAAATAGGAGCCCAAGGAGACCCCATTAGGTGAAAAAAATTATAATGAATTAGTATTAAGTTTGCAACATTTTACTGGATGAAAAAAGGAAACTTGGAAATTGTCCATACCAAAGTCTAAGTCGACAATGGACATATGGAAGTTCATGAAGGAGATATAATTGAAGACTCCATTTGAGGGCTAGTCTATTCAATATTTGGGTAATCTTATGAAGACTCTTTTAACCTCTATGAATTATGAAGGGGAAATTGATTCCTTATATCTTGAGAAGTGGCTAGATTTGGGTTTTTATAAGGGCTTGTCTCCAATGAAATATGAAAAATGGAAGATAGATTAAGGAGGGTTATGTCAGTTTATTCATGGACTGAAAAAATTAAGGGGAATGGGATCTAAAGATAGGGATATAGATAAACCATTGGACAATAAATAGAACATTCGGGGGAGTATGACCCTAAACCCTTCCATAATTATGGAGGCCCCAAAAAATTCAAACCTAACCACATACCCTTTAAGATATAGAGGGTTTGGTCTGGATCTAACCAAGGTGAGTATTGAAAGAGGGTTCAATTTGAGTGGGATTAAGGAGTGTTGTAAATATAAGGGGAAGGAAGTCACATATATCTATATCCTATAATGAATCCCAGACTAAGGTGAGTATTGAAAGAGGGTTAAGTTTGGATGGGATTAAGGAGGGTTGTAAATACACAAGGGGAAGGAATTGAAATATATCTATATCCTAGAACGAAGCACACAGAGAAATACAAGAAGGAAAGAGTAGACCTTAAAAAGGGCCCTCAAAGTAAGCCAATCCCCTAAGAGGGCATTGAAAAAATCTGAGTATAGCCTTCGGAAATGGCCTCCAAAGTTCTCCTAATTTACTGGTTTTCTCTACATAAATAACACTGTTCTGCTTTAATTTGTATTAATTCGACCTCCTGGTGCAGTGCTAAATCTTTTGATTAAATAATGTGAGGTTGTGGGATCGAATCCCAACAACCCACGATTTCTTGGCTTGAAATCTGCAAAATATACCATAATTTATGGCATGAAATGGCTAAAATAACCATTATCCAAAGTTTTATGCCAAAATATATGCCGCGCACATATTACAACAACACGTATATATGGTTTGTGGCTAAAATATATGATAGCAGTTTTTAAATAAACCTTCTTATAAGATTTCCGATCCATCTTTACCATAAATTCGTGGCATGTACTATAAAGCGCCCACAATATAGTGATATGGCCTTAATATAGTGCCTTTTTATATGGTTGAACAACCATATATAACATCGTGGCATAATATA
>ML806283.1:0-13405 GCA_009831015.1 Picea engelmannii
TCCATTGATGCCATCAAAATCCATAACCTGTCATGTGTCCTTCACATTCAGGAAAACTCGTCAATAACATCTGCCAATATATATACATCAAATAAAAATAATTCATAACACATCATCATCATCATGTATAATCCATAATCGAAATGAAATCACAGTGTACCATAATCGGATCACTTGCGCGCAATTGTCCTAAAAGAATAAGTCAATATAATTGTGCTCAATAAAGAGGGATATTACACACACCCCGTCTTGTTTTAAACTTCATCCTGAAGTTTTTATAGTATATAAATGCAAGTTGTTAGCACTAGAAGTCACCTTCAGATTGCATAGAAGGTAAGCCCAATACCCATCAGTTTATATAGTAAATGTAAATGAGTTTTAGGTGGTCAAATGGAGAAGTCTCAATGATAATAATGCTCTAACTCAAAAATCTGCACTAGCATGCATAAGCAATAGAGGTCTGGAATCAACTTCAATCAGTAAGTTGGAGTAGGGTGAATAGAGGGAATACTTTGGTGAGGAAACTGTAGAGGTCTGTCGTGGACATCAGGTCTTCTAGCAACCTAAGGAGGAAAAACTTAAACACAAGATCCTCTTGGATTCAAATTTCAAGGAAAATGAAAGAAATCATAACATCATTATAATCAAACATTCATCATAATATAGTTACAACAATTCATGTGAATCAGTCATTCATGAACTCTCTCAATATCAGAGGAAAATAAGATGGGGTAAGAAAGCTGACTTAGATTAATCAAGAAGTCTCAAATCAAGTACATAACTAGAGAACCAGTGTTCTTCAACAAAATATTATAATAGCAGGGAGCCTAGCTCAACCATTCAACCTTAAATAAATACTAAAATTGCCTATATATACTCAAAAATGTTGCAACCACCCGCAGTGTGATCGGATATCTACTTTTAAAGCCTTCAGTTGGTGCCTGCTCTGTCAGACTATGCAGGCCTTCTCATTTCATATGCAAGCTTGCCTCAGTTATGTGTTTTGCAGGAAAATTCGTCCAGAAGGAAACTTTGTATTGTCAATCTACACTCACGACCATCTTTATCCTATTTTCCATTTATGGGTTGAGATGCAGTTTAAACCACCTCCCCCATTTCCATTAACTATCTTCATCGGGATCGGGACAAGGCCCGATTCCCATGAATGTTCCAAGCAGTTCTCATGACTTCTTCGAGTCAATCCCAATGCCTTGAGGCCATGCAGATCTTCTTATGTGACTAATACTGACACCTTTGGCCTTTGGTACAGCTCCTCTCCATCTTGCATGTGACCTCATACCATGACCTCGGGCTCATATCCAAAGGCGCTTCAGGATTTCATCTTTCAGGAGTCTAAACTCCACTTGATTCCAAATATCTCGATGCCAAAAATTTTGAAATGGCCTTATTCAGATCGAAGGTCGGACTCGATTTAAATTTGACAACCATGATTGCTTCTCAAAAACCCCAGTCACTAGTCGTTCAGTAGGCACTTACCCTTCTTTATGGCCCCTCTTTCCATATGACCACGGGCTATGATCATGGGCCCAATTCCTAGGTGCTTCATGATTTCTCACTTCACAAACGTGTGTCATACTCTATGCTATAATGTATGATTCATGAAATTGTGACTTCTCAGATCTGGTGCCACGCATCCCTCTGAATCAAATGGTTCCTATTGATTTCGGGTTTTGGGAGTTCGTACCTTTGACAAACAACTTTAACAATATTTCAAACTCTTGATTCCCATGATTATTTTCCACCGTTGATATCTCCTAATGAGATCTACGAACTAGATTAAATCTTTGCTCGGCCCTTTGACTTTGAGATTTTTCTCTGGCGCAAAACTTCACACATATTTTAACCTTCTGAAAGAATTCATGTCGTCGATCGATTCGCCTAATGGATCTTCTTCATTGAAATATTAAAACTATCTTCTTCTTGTGCTTCAAACTCGAAATGGACTGTTAGGAAAGTTGTGCTTTGTGTTCATGATTACGACCTGCATGATCAAGGATGCAGATGACTATTTGTGGGCTGGGAAAACAAGGGGACCGGGGAAAAATTACAGACTTAGTTTGAAACCACATACCCATAGGACTCTGACAATTTTATGTAATAACATTTGGCTCCACAGGGGATGGCATGCTCCCTGCAAGCTGCCAAGAACAATTAGTTCTAGTGCCTTAAATGTTGGGTTATGGAGTCATTTATTAAAACCAAAAATGAAAGAAAAATGATATTTACAATGACATGGTAAGCCACTCATGACTTAAGTAAAAAAATTCTTCAAAAATGCCCATTTATAGGGCAACAAAAAACTTCAACATCCTCCAAATCCTGTAACTTGTAAGTGTTATTTGAAAATAAATCAGAAACTTTGAAGGGGACAATCCATAAGGCCTCAAATTTACCATGCTTTCCTTTATCTTGTTTAGGTGCATCCCACTTGAGTACTAGATCTCCTAGCTGGAAATCCTCTTTCCTTACTTTTCTGTCAAAATCATGCTTGATCTTCTGTTGATGGTCATGTGCCTTGTCCAGTAGTTTATCCCTAGTCTGTTGCACTTCTGTCAGCTGTTGTATTCTTCTGATCATATCATCAGGTTCCCCTTGGTAGTCTTGGAATAATTTTACAACGGGAAAGGAAATCTGAGAAGGAAAGATGGCCTCAAATCCATACACAATCTGGAAAGGAGAGACACCAAGGGATCTCTTTGTTGTTACTCTATCAGCCCATAAAGAAAATTTAAGATTTGAATCCCATGCCTTATTGTTGTCCTATAACAGTATTTTGATGATCTTAATAAGGCTCTTTTTAGAGGAATCTTCCAGTCCATTCCCTTGGGGATAGTAAGGATTAGATTGAATCGATGTGATTCCAAACTTTTCACAAAACTTAATCAATAGTTCATTCTTGAAAGTTGCATCATTATCAGTGACAATTTTGTTTGGACAACCAAATCTTGCCATAATATCCTCGAGAAAACTAATGATTACTTTGTGGGAAGAATTACCTGTGGGGATGGCCTTTGTCCACTTAGTAAAGTATTTTATGGTAGTCAAGATCCACCTATGCTGACCACTTGAAGCAGGATGAATTTCCCCAATAAAATCTAGGCCCCACTGCTAAAAGGGCCCTGAAGCTACCACAGGCTTTAGTGGCAAAAACTTGATTTGCTGCTTTCCATAGAATTTCTGACACTTAATACAAGCCCTGATCTTTGCACAGACATCAGTAAGGAGGCTAGGCCAAAAATACCCCACATAAACTATCATGAAAATCAAATATAATCTTTTGAGCTTCCTGTGGGTCTAGGCATCTCAACAACACTCCTAAAGGGTCTTTCTAATATAAGACCTGATCAATTAGACAATATTTAATTGATTTGAGCTTCAAATCTCTTACCTTTCTCTTTTCCATGCCATCATGAGGTTGTAACTTCTATAGGAAAAATATAATGTCTTTGTACCAAGTGCATCCTGCCAATGGGGGTGTGACTTTAGGATCTTCATCATACAACTCAGTTTGTTGATTCTCTGAACAACTATTGATGAAATTGACCCCAGTCTTTATAATTAGATTCATCTAGAAACCTAGCTAAACCTTGACCTTTAACAATTTTGGTAGGCTTTACTTCAATATCAAATTCAAGGATTTTGGAAATCCACTTGCTCCTTCTTCCGTCTATGTCAGGATGAATGAGGATATCCTTCACAGAGGATGAAGGGACATATGCAATGACTTTCGAATGTAGCACATAAAATCTAAAAGATTTGAGAGCTTTAACCAAAGCATAGTCTTGTTTTTCCATGATGTCATACTTCTTTTCAGAATCTCTCAGTGCCCTACTGAAAAAGGAAATGGGTTGCTCTAACCCTTCGACATTTTTCTGCAATAAAAAAGCTGCTACTGTGTCAAATGAAGCAAAAGGGAAAATCAGAAACTCCTTGGAGTAGTCAGGACTGATGAGGATGGGTTATTCAATAAAGGCCTTCTTTACTTGGTCAAAAGAGTTATGAGATTCAGAAGTCCATTTGATTTCATTTCCTTACCTCAACATGGTTGTGATAAACTTTACCAACTCAGCAAAATTTGAAACAAACCTTCTCAGAAAATTAATTTTCCCCAAGAAATACTGAACTTCTTTCTTGGATATAGGGAGTGACAAAGTTTGGATAGATTCTACCCTACTTGGATCAATCCTTACCCCCTCAGCTGACACAATGTGCCCCAACAGTTTCCCCTCTTTCATGGAAAATAATGACTTCTTTGGATTTAAAGAGAGACCAAACTTTTTGCATTTCAAAAAGACCCTTTTCAAATGGTCATGATGTTCTTCATCAGATTGTGAGAACACTGTTATGTCATCCAAATAGATGACCACAAAATTTTCCTATTCCCCAATAAATGTTATGTCTGTGGCTCCTTGAAAGGTTTCCCCTGCATTCATCAGACCAAACGGCATCTTAGCGTACATGAATGTTCCCCAAGGGGTAGTGAAGGTTGTCTTCTCTCTGTCTTTAGGTAAGACAGAGATATGATTGTAGCCATAAAATCCATCAATCATGGACATCTTAGATGCACCTATTACCCTCTGTAATATGTGCTCCATCTTTGGCAAGGGGTAATTTTCTTTCTTAGAGCTTATGTTCAGGTTCCTGAAATCGACACAAAGTCTGATTTCTCCATTCTTCTTTCTCACTAGGACCAAGTTGGCCACCCATTCAAAATACCTCAGAGGAATTATAATCTAGGCATCTAAAATATTTTTCACCTCTTTCTCCATAATAGGTAGCAACATAGGATTTATTTGTCTCAATTTCTGCCTAAATGGTTTTCCCCCTCCCTTCAATGGTATCTTATGCTCAATGAAAATTATGTCATATGTTCTGAGATCTTCATATGTCTAGGAAAATACATCAACAAATTATTTTAACAACTCTGCATATTCATCCCTTTGTTCCCTTGACAAGTTGCCTGACAACTTGACAAATTTTGGGTCCTTCTTTGTGTCGATATTGCACTCACTTATATCAACATCATCAATTGAGTCTTTAAAATTTACTGCCACATCATTCCCATCAAAAAATATTTCCAAATGAAATAGTCCCTTTGGAATGTGGTTGGTAGGCAGCTGAAAAATATGGTGACTAGAAATTTTATTTAAAAATACATCAACACGAGGTTTAATTTTAGAATCATGATCCTGATCAATATGTAATACAGAGAACTTATCAACATACTCAATATCATCCTCAAACACCTTCCAATGCTTGACATTGTTCGATATAGAGGGTCTATATTTCACCTCTACACCATACTTGAGTTTAGGTGGCAGTGGGACTCTGAAATGGCTTGTTGAAACAACCAAAGAATCAACCATGGTATTTTCCTTTCTTGGAATAAAAGAAATGTTGAAATCTAAGAATAAATTATCAATTAGGTCCCACACCTCATTTCTATAAGTTTTAGGCCTAGGGTTCTTAGCTTGATAAATATTTTTTATCTGATGAACAATTAGCTATGCATCCCCAAATACTGATAGCTCTTCTAACTCGGTGTCCTTTGCAACCCTTAAACCCAAAACAAGAGCTTCATACTCTGATACATTGTTGGTAGCTTCAAATTCTAACTTGTAGGAAAAATGTATAGTTTCTTGATAAGGTGAAACAAATATCAATCCAGCACCAGCACCCTCCTTAGAAGAGGATCCATCAAAGAACATCTTCCAAACAAAGGTAGTTGGAGGAGGGATTTCACACAAAGTAATGGACTGCTTTCTGATTTCAAGAGGAGATTCAGGAGCGTCAGTGAGATGCAATATGTTGGATCCCAAATCAGTGTCAAGAGCGAAAATAGGATGATTGATGGGGTCTGCTTCATCACTAATGATGTAGGCCAACTAAGCTTCCCTGTAAAGTATTCTATGTCCCCCCCCCAAGATAGGAATGGTGGCATATGTGAGTTCCATATGCAAAGTTCCCCCAAGTCCTTTTATCCGAGATCTTGACAATAGCATGCCAAACTTGGGGGAAACATTAGCCACTACAATGTCCATGACCACACTTTTCATGGGAAACTAAAATAAGGTCACAACCAGATATTTAATGACCCTGATACACTTCACTTTTATAGAATCAAAAGAATATAAGTCATGGTAAGCCTTTGTGATTTCCAATCCAAATTCATCCATGATTGTTTTGGGCATGAGATTGTGAGATGCCTTTGATTCCAACAAACAATTATGCAACACCTTAGAATGTATGTTCAGTGATGTATAGAAGGGATGGGATGAATCATATCCATCTTCTATCAAAGGACCTAAGATGACTGATGTCTTTTCATCTTGCAGATTTACTGAATCAGTGGCATTTGAGGAGGCTTTAGGCAACAACACTTCAAAAAGATATATTTTAAATTCTTCAATTTTTATTAGTTCCAAACATGGTATAGGGATCTTGAATTTTTGGATCTCATTTTCAAAACTAAAGGAAGATTGAGATTTCAAAATCTTCCTGACTTCTGGGGTAGAAATCTCAACCAGAACTGAGGGAATTTGAGCATCTTTCTTCTTGTTGCCAATGGTCATGGCCTTGGAAGAATTTTCTTTTTGTGTGGGCTGATATGAAACATTAGTCTTTTCCTCCTTCTTTTTATATCTCATATTATATCTACTAGGATTTTTTTTGGCCTTCTCTCCCCCACCTAATTTGTTTAATTGGTTATCCATTAAGGACTTCCCATATGCAGATTGGGTCAAGTGAGGGGATGGAGGGGTGTCTCCCAAGCAATGGATCTCAGGATCATTTTCTTCATCTTATTCATCTTCTTCATCTACAAGGTTGTTTTGTAAATGGGTTTGCATCTTTTTTTCATCCCTTTCTCCGTCTCTAGGATATATTGGAAGAATATGAGAAACATTATTGGGTCTCCTAAAGTTACCTTTGTTATCATCATTTTATGTATTTCTATAGGTCTGTCTTGCTTCAAGTTTTACCTTCTCCATCTCAATGGAAAGATATTTTACTAATTTGGTAAGCTCATCAACTTGAGGGTGGGCAGTAGAGGAACCAGAGGTTGAAGTTTCAGACCTCACCTTTTTTCTGTCTCTATCAACCTTACTCCTAAGCTTATCAACTACCATGATATTGGATTTTACTTTGATGGATCCATCTTGCATATGAGCCAAGGAGGTAGCTCTTCTTTCTCACAACATGAAGCATAAATCAGATTCAAAAGCACTAGAATAAGTCATCTTTGCAGAGGTTTCTATACGCTTAATCTCAGTGGGAATTTTTTTATAAATTTTATTAAACCTCTTTGAGAAGTCAAAAACAGATTCCCCCTCTTCTTTCTTTAGTGATCCAAAATCTGTAATATAGTACAGAAAATATTTTTTATTTCCCCAATTTTTTAAGAAGGCTTCATCTGGGGCTTCAATCCCATCAATAGATCCAAGAGGCAAGGCCCTAAACCACTTCCTATCCTCACCATCAAGGTTATGAACAAAAATCCTCATCCATACATCTGCATTCTCAATTGCATGATTATCTGTAAAACTATAAAAATCTTCAAGGTGTCCCTCTGCAGTTATGTCTCCTTCACCTGTGAACTTGGGAAACTGCTTAAGGTAGCCATTAGCTGGGAGAGCATTCAAAGGTTGAGGAAGAACGAGAGGGGATAACCTCGTAGATACTATAGCTTCCATTCTAGTTTTGGGGGGGTTAGCACCTACCATTGGGATGTGAACTAGAGGAGAACCCAGAGAGGGTGGACTTCGAATAGGTGAAACTAGGACTGTGCTTCTAGGAGATAAAGATAAGGGGCTTGAGGGAACAAAGGTTTCTCCTTCTGTAGCTGCAGCAAATCTAATAGGAGGAGGAGTAGTAAAGTATGGAGTAGGAAAGTCTTATAAGGTTCTGGGTCTAAACCACTTCAAAACTTCGGGGGAGAAAGGGGTTTCAAAGATCTCTCCTTCCAAACCAAGAATAGGAGGGGAGAAATCGGCTAGAAAACTCCCAAAATTTAAATTTATTGAAACTCCAGCAGTTTGTATAATAGGAGAATCATAAACAATCACTGGAGTTTGTAAAGAGGGATTATGAAAATTATCAAAAAAACTTGGTACAACAATGGAGGTACCTTTTTGAGCGGCCTTTGCCTTTATGATAATTTCCTCTAGGTCAACTTCAGGTGTTGCTAGAGGCAACAATGGAGTGGAACTCATTTGTTTTCATTTAGGAGCCATAACTGAAACAATGGAGTCGCCAGGTGCAAGTTGCAATCTTCAATGGTACTGATATCTGATGCACCTTCAAAATCAGAGCTTCTTTGTCATTCTCTCCCAGGGAAAAGTCTTTAATTTGTTCCCCAAAAATAGTGCCAGAAATGTTAGAACTAGAAGTCACCTTCAGATTCCATAGAAGGTAAGACCAGTACCCATCAATTTATATAGTAAATGTAAATGAGTTTTAGGTGGTCAAATGGATAAGACTCAATGATAATAACTTTATAACTCAGAAATATGCACTAGCATGCATAAGCAATTGAGGTCTAGAATCAACTTCAGTTAGTAAGTTGGAGTAGGGTGAATAGAGGGAAGACTTTGGTGAGGAGAGTGTAGAGGTTTTTCATGGACATCAGGTCTTCCAACAGCCTAAGGAGGGAAAAATTAAACAAAAGATGCTCTTGGATTCAAATTTCAAGGAAAATGAAAGAAATCATAACAACACTATAATCAAACATTCGTCATAATACAGTTACAACAATTCATGTGAATCAGTCATTCATGAACTCTCTCAGTATCATAGGAAAATAAGATGGGGTAAGTAAGATGACTTAGATTAATCAAGAAGTCTCAAATCAAGTACATAACCATAGAACCAGTGTTCTTCATCAAAATATTACAATAGCAGGGAGCCTAGCTCAACCATTCGACCTTAACAAAATACTAAAAATGCCTATATATGCTCAGAAATGTTGCAACCACCAGGAGCATGATTGGACCTCTGCATTTAAATCCTTCAGTTAGTATCTTCTCTTTTAGACTATGAAAGACTTCTCATGTCAGGCGCAAGCTTTCCTCAGTTATCTGTTTTGCAGGAAACTTCGGATTGTCAATCTACACTCACGACCGTCTTCAACCTTTTTTCCATTTATGGGTTGGGATGAGGTTTCAACCACCTCCCCCATTTCCATTAACTATCTTCATCGGGATCGGGACAAGGCCTGACGCCCATGAATTTTCTAGGTGGTGCCCATGACTTCTTCGAGTCAATCCTGATGCCTTGATGCCATGCATATATTCTTTTGTGACCAATACGAGTGCTTTCGAGCTTTGGTGCAACTCCTCTCCATATTGCATGCAACCTAGGACAATGACCTGGGGCTCATATCCAAAGGTGATTCAGGATTTCATCTTTCGAGAGTCTCCACTCCACTTGATTCCAAATATCTCGATGTCCAAAATTGTGAAATGGCCTTATTCATATCAACGGTCGGACTCGCTTTGAATTTGATAGCCACAATTTGTTCCCAAAAACCCCATTCGCCAGCCACTCAGTAGGAACTTACCCTTCTCTATGGCCCTGCTTTCCATATGACCACAGACTATGATCATGGGCCCAATTCCTAGGTGCTTCATGATTTCACACTTCGCAAACTTGCATCGTGCTCCATCCTAAAACCTTTGATTCACGAAATTGTGACTTCTCATATCTGGTGCCATGCATCCCTTTGAATCAGAGAACTCCTCCTAATTTCGGGTTTCATGAGTTTGGACCTTTGACAAACAACTTTAACGATATTTTTAACTATCAATTCCCACGATTATTTTCCACTGTTGATCTCTCCTAATGAGATCTACGAACTAGATTAAATCTTTTGTCGACCCTTTGACTTCTAGCTTTTTCTCTGGCGCAAAAATTTGCGCAAATTTTAACCTTCCGAAAGAATTCACGTCGTCGATCGATTTTCCTAATGGATCTTCATCATTGAAATATTAAAAATGACTTCTTCTTGTGCATCAAACAAAAAATGGACTCTTAGCAAGGCTGCACTTTGTGTTCATGGTTGTGGCCTGCATGATCGAGGATTCAAACGACTCGCTGTTAGCTAGGAAAACAGGGGGACCGAGGCAAAATTATAGACTTAGGTTGAAACCACAAACCCATAGGACTCTGACAATTTTATGTGATAACACAAGTAAATAAACATATCTGACATATATCTATATATCTAATTTATCAAACAAGTAAGGAAATTGTTGACACATCTCATATGTTTCCTCCCAGGTAGTCAAATGTGGAATATAGTTGTCTCACTAGACCTTGACCTATTCGACTATTTGATGATGTAGTTTTTGAGTGAGATGGTAGATATTGTGGATTGACTCTGCCATGAGATCACCCTCATCTGACACCTGCAAAGAACTCATGTCAATAACATGTGAAGGATCATTAATATATTGTCTCAAAATAGATACATGAAATAGATTGTGCATATGGCTCAAAGAATCAGGGAAGGCTAGTCGATAAGCCATGGGTCCTTTCTTTTCCACAACTTCTAAATGCCCCACAAACCTAGGAGAGAGTTTAGAACCATTCTCAAACTTGATCGAACTATTGTGCAGTTTTTCCCGCAAGAAAACTTTGTTGCCAAGTTCATAGTTGCAATCAACACAATGCGCATCATCTTAACTCTTCTGTCGATCTTATGCTTCTTTAATCCTTTGTCTTATTGATTTCATTTGTTCTTCCATTTCTTGGATCACCTATGGTCCTACTAGGACCCTGTCCTCAATTCGGCCCCAACTCAATGACATCTAACATGGTCATCCATAAATAAACTCAAATGGGGCCATCTTAATTGTACTCTAATAGTTTTTGTTGTAAGCAAACTTTACAGTGGAAATAAATCTTCCTAGCATTTTTGTTGGTCCATTACATACATACTCAACATATCCTCTAAAATTTGGTTCATTCTTTCTGTTTTTACATCTATCTTTTGGTGATATGTTGTACTGAAGTTCAGTTGTGTTCCCAAAGCCTCTTGAAAGCTGGTCCAAAACCATCATGTAAACACTAATTCTCGATCGGATATGATCCTTGTTGGTACTCCATGTAATATCACAATATCGCTCACAAATACTCTCGCAATGTCTTGCACCTGATATGTCGTACGTACTGGGATAAAGTATGCACTCTTTGTTAGAGTGTCTACTACCATGAAAATCGAGTCATGTCTCCTTTCCATCAGTGAAAATCCAACAATAAATTCCATCGAAATGACCTCTGATTTCGATTATGGAATAACATGTGGCTGTAACAATATTGTCGGATGTCTATGTTCATATTGCACTTGTTGAAATTCTAGACATAGCTACGTATCTGAACTCGTCCTACTTGACTCCCTTTACCTTAATTCTCTTCAGCCTTGTACTAGAGATAAATCTCTCTGTAGCACCTGGATCTATCAAAACACTAAAATTCCGGTCAGTGATTGTACATGATGTCTCGAGCACAATGGATTGGTGCTTATCTTGGTAGTTGTTAACTACTACATGTATCATGTGGACCTTGACCAAATATACAACTGTAGTGGGTCATGATGATGCAGTCGCTCTAGCCTTCTCAATAGGAAAGTCTCACTGGTAATGTGGCTCTCCACATGTCCAACACCCAGTCTTTGGTCTAGTACTTCTGGTTCTTGAAGTATAATTTATTGGCCTAACAGTCAATGATCTTGGTCTGTTCTATTGAATAGGTCTAATTTGTTGTTGTTGTGGATGATGCTATTGTGGTCCTCTCTAAGGAGTCATCTATTGAGGAGTCTTTCAGTGTTGTGTCATGAACATAGATCCTTTAGGTTTATCTCGATGCCCTGAAGTTTGTCTAGCTAGTGTGTGATGCTCTTGTGCTCCTGATGTCATCTTTCTAGTCGGTCTAGAAGGAGTCCTACCTTGACCCCCGTTTTCCAGCTCTTCCTCAGCTATGAGTGCCTTCTGAACTACATCGTGCAACGTCTTAATATTTAGAATCATCACCTTCTCACGAATGTTGAAGTTAAGGCCAAACATTGACCTTTAACTTCCATGTGTTCATATGTGGAGCATACCTAAGTATCTCCATGAATATGGCCTCATACTATGGAACCATACAACCACCCTATGGCATTGAACTGATTAAGTTGGCGCTCAACGAATTCCTTGGTCAAGTACCTCTCCCGGAACTGTTCCTCGAACAACTCCCATGACATGTCTTCGACGGACATGTTTAGTTGAGGTAGGAGTGTCTTCCACCATAGAAGAGTGCTCCCCTTCAGTTGAAATATCATCATGTGGAATTTCATGTTGGAGGTGTAATCACAAAGTGTGAAGCACTTCGCCATATTCATGGCAGTTGAGTCGTTGGTGGTACCCATGAACTCAAGAAACTTCACTTTCTCGAGTTCTCTGTGTATAATAGAATGATCTCATCATACCTACCACATCTCCCACATCAACCTACTCCTACTCAGTAATATGCTCATCTCCCTAGGTATAATACCCTAATAGCATGGATACTATCAAAGGTGTCACACCTCTTCCTCTAACGCCACACCGTCTACTTCCCCTGCGCCCTCTAACCATGATTACTTGCATGTAAAATTTCAAAATTTAATTAGCAACATAATTTTAATAATTTATTTAACACAGTGGAAGGTGTAACAATCCAATGTCACAGGGTTGAACCCACTCTGATACCATATGTGTAACATCCCGCTCTAGAGCACTGAGAAAACTTATTATTTGAGGACACTTGCTCGCAATTGATCTGGACTTTTATGATGTTAGACCATTTATACTTGATTATGATGCGATTGACAGATGACATGATGTGTTACTATTTGATGTAGACAGGTGCTATTGACTCAGTTTATTTGAGTGTGCAGGGTTTTTGACCTTGAGGATGCAGAGGCATCGGTGGAACCCCCTTGGACTCCGGACTAAGTCAGGGAGTGTGCTTTTGGGTTGATATGTTTACTATGATGTTTCATTTGATTTGATGATTTGATGTTGACATTTCTAACATGATTGTTGATGATGCAGGCTGACGATAGCTTGTCGAACAAACTCGCATATGGAGTAAAGGGGCCACACACGATTCCAGAGAAATTGAGGGAGAGGGGTGGACAGCATCCCTGCCACTACCTACTAGCACTCCCACCGTGGCTCAAACTGTAGGTTAACGATTACCTAGTTTGAGAGGTTCCACAATGCCATGAGGGCAGACTGCAACAGTCGCTCACGATGATTCTAAGGGGCGCGCAATAAGGCGGGGGCCTTATTCCTTAGAACCCTTAGTCTCCTACAAGTTCACCTGGCAGAGTGTTGACTCCAGGGGTTATAGATGTCTACCAATC
>ML806283.1:23407-42320 GCA_009831015.1 Picea engelmannii
CCTTTATTACATCCGAATACATTGATCTACCTATGTGCAGGTTAGGACCTTAACATGTCCGCCCCCTTAAAAACAACCTTGTCCTCAAGGCTTGAGATGTGGAAACTGCTGCAGAATGGTAGTTGGTTCCCAAGTGGCATCTGATGGAGTCATATCTTTCCACTTTACTAGCACTTCCTTGATGGTTCTCTGACGCAGGCGATGCTCCAGCTGGTTCAAAAATTCTTTTGGTTGTAGCCAAATGGATCCTTCTTCAGCTAACTTTGGAAGGTTGGTTTGAATGTGGCACCTGGTTCCAATCACCTTCTTCAAGCATGAAACATGAAAAACTGGATGTAGCTTCGACTGACTGGGTAGAGCTAACTGATATGCGACTTGTCCCACACGCTTTAGAACTGTGTAAGGGCCATAAAATTTGGGTGCTATCTTTTGACACTAATCGGCCTTGAGGGAAGTTTTCTTATATGTTTGCAGACGCAGAAACACCTGATCCCCTTCTACAAAGTGACGTTCCGAGCGACCTTGATCTACTTGCTGCTTCATTCTATTCTGGGCCATGACCAAGTTCTCTTTAAGGGTACGAAGGATATCCTTTCGGACTGTAAGTGTTTGGTCGACCGCCTGGACCTTCGAGGTACCCGGTAAGTATGAGAGAACTGACGGTGGCTTCTGTCCATACACTGATTCAAAAGGAGTCATGCGAGTGGGTGTATGGTATGTAGTGTTGTACCACCATTTGGTGAGGGGTAACCATTGAGCCCACTGGTGTTGTTTTTCAGAGGAAAAGCACCTCAGATAGGTTTCCAAACACTTGTTGACGACTTCCGTTTGACCATCTGTCTGGGGATGATAAGCTGAGCTGAGATGCAATTGTGTGCCTTGTAGCTTAAACAATTCTTGCCAAAAATTGCTTGTGAAAGTTGGGTCCCAATCAGAAACAATAGATTTTGGCATGTGTTGACGGGCGAAAACAACTGTCCGTCAATTAAGAGAGTGGAACCGGTCCGGGGTTGTCTAATAACCCAAGTCGTTTGGAATGGACCACCCTGACGAGTTTAACGGCTCCATTGGTCGCCCTAAGGTCTCGTATGGAAACCAAAGAGAAATGATTTGAGATAAGAAATCTAAAGGGAAACTAGAAACTAATAAAACAAAGACAAAGAACTAAACTAATAATGGAAACTAGAAACTAATAAAGCAACATAAACTAACTACACTAATCTAACTAGAAATCACTAACTACTTATATATACAAAATAGTAATTATGATTATAATAACTCAAATCAACTACTTAATTATAAGCTATGATCATTCTTTATTCACAAATATACAATATGGACAAATTAGAGATTTGATTAAAACCTGTGAAACTAATGTGTTCACTGCCCTGAGACAGCCACGGGTCTCTTTTTTTATTTTTGTATTTATGAAAAAGAAATAAAGCTAACTGAAATTAAACAATCTAATATATATTCCTGAAATTAAACAATATGATATAAATCTAACTAAAATATCATTTATATTATACTACTTAATCAAAGCAATAAACACCTAACTAATTGACCTGGAAACGCTCCAAGTTTGTCCTGTGAAAGATGACTTCTTAAGCTAGTTGGAGGAAGAAATTCACACCATTTAGTCCTTAAGCCTCTCGAAAATGATCAGTTGTGCTGCTTCTTGAAGTATGTTACAGGACAAACAAGACATAAAATAAATCATAACAGTTTTATGATGATAAATCTCCTGCAAAAGGGAAACCTATAATGCAGAAAACTTATAAAACAATTCAGCCTACGAAGAAGACAAAGCTATCATTCATAAAATGAATCGACAACTGTTATGTTCTTTATTTCCTTGGAAGAAACAAGATATGTATAATAGTAAGAAATTATATCACTTGTATTTGATTTAGATAACAAAGTAATACTAAACCATAGACAGAATGATATACAAAACTTGGAACAAAGTGTCGATATATTGAAAAGCAAAAGCTATAACAACGCATCAATTCTGCTCCAGTTCGTATCAGAATTACATATCCTTGTTCTTCCAAAACTGATGATGATGCTCAATATTACAAAACCATAGGTTTATATAAGTTTCTCACAAGGTAAAACATCCTTGTGATTAATAGCAAACAGTTTACACAATCTGGGAATAATCCCAAAAATCTCTTAAACTGAGTAACTAAAAACATAAGTGAAATCTTCAAGATATCTTGCAACTGCTCCTCACATCCACTACCAATTCGGATTTGCCTGTAATAGACATAAAGATCAAGTTAGAGGAGTATTTTATTAAAGAAAATAATAAAAAAATGACTCTATAGACTCAGCTACAGAACCTCCTGATTCTGTAGCTGGTCTAGAATAGTAAATAGGACCAGATATATAATCAAAATCAAATCAAATCCAATCATTACAAATTACAAATGATTTAAAAAAATAAATCCTTCCAATCAAACCAAATCGAATAGAATACAATCGGGACAGAGTAGGAATGCTCTTGTTTTCCCAATCGTTATAAAATCAAATCAAATCTTAACAAGATTGTTCCATGGATGCACTTAATGGTGAACAAAATCGTATGAGATAAAAAAATCATTATCGGTTTGCACCGGATCCAAATTGTTTAATCAAACAGCCAAAAATGGTCACGATATAACAAGCATAACTCTATCCATAAATTTAGTCATAGAATTTACATGCTGGATTTCCAATAGTTCATAGATATGGTCATAACTGTCATGGACTAGTTATAGTAACGAATTGATAACTTTTAATTAAAATCACAATGGGTAAACAACCTTCATTGGAATCGAATGAAATCATATCAACTCAGAAATCTATACACAGTCAATGGACAGAGATAAAATCTAGAGATTCATGGACTGAGCATTAATCCATATCAATCTTCACAGAGTTAATAATAGAAAGAACATCGCAACCTTAACTAGAATCCAAATCGAATAAGTTACAATCAATGAGAATCAAATCATTTGCGATTCGGTTATGTATCAACAGAGAAATACGAAATTTGGTCGAATGAAAATGAAACAATTAACACATTCATCAATAACACTCATATCATAACCAATTCGAGTTATACCATTGACTATATTCAAAATTCGGGATACCAATCAATAGACTATTTTTATTATCAACAGAACATCGAGCTAATTTTAAAAAATCATATCTATTCGATGATCTATCAAACCGAAACCAAATCCAATAGAATTTTAAATGATAATCAAAACTAAAACAAACATTATATACAGCGAATCATGCTTTATGAAACAGAGCAGTAATATAAATGAGAAAAATACCATCACAGCTGTTGGGTCTTATTTTAATTTTGAATTGATAATTGCAGTGGCAGACTCGACGTTTTGGAAAAGGACTGAGCCCGTGGTTCGTTTCTTTTTATCGGAAGGTTGCACCTTTGCACTCTTACCAGTGAGCGTGGCCACTTGGTTTTCCAATTCGTAGATCCTGGATTGCAATGTAGATACATCCATATAGTATCTTTCAATCCATAACCCACATTGATCACAAGGTACAACAACCGACTGAACAGAAGGGGGTTTTGATGATTCCATTTATTCGGTTTCTGAATCAACTACCAATTTACACAACCCTTGGCCTCTCACGATCTGCGTTGGGGTGATCTCTAGGTCAAACTCCTGCAAGAAGTTAACCCAGTTGGATCTTTTCTCTCCTAACTCATTTTTCACTAACAAGTTCCTAATGACAGGGTAAGGAAAAATGACCTTGGTTCTTGACTTCAGAAGATAAGACCGGAAATGCTTAACTCCCTTGAAGACAGCGTAGGCTTGTCGATCGACTGCTGGGTAATTGAGTTCAGTGCCTTTAAAATAAGAGCTCATAAAAGTGATGGGTACTTCGTTATTCTCTACATTTTTCTAAGTTAGAACGACGGCATAGGAACGATCAGAGGCAAAAGTATAGAGTGTAAAGTCTTGAGAGAAATCAGGGCTCATGAGAGACGGAGCATCAATTATGGCCTTCTTTATATCATTAAAATCTTGGTTTTCAGTGGGTCCCCAGTAATATTGGGTGTCCTTCCTAATCAGATTCTGAAGGGGCCTGACCATTTCGGAGAAACTGGGGACAAATCTTCTCACGAAATCAATCTGGCCAAGGAAGGACTGCATGGATTTCTTAGAGGTAACCGGGGGAATTTTTGTAATGACTTGCATCCTCTCGGGGTCAATAATCATTACATCACTAGACACAATGAATCCTAGTAGTTTACCCTGTTCTACTACAAAGATGGACTTCTTAGGGTTCAAGGAAATTCCGAATTTACGACATCATAGCAGAACAGCTCGCAAATGAGCTAGATGATCGCCTTTGTTTTTGGAATAAATGGTCACATCATCTAGGTAGACTACTACAGAGTGATTGATCAAGCCTCAGAAAGCAATATCCATTGCTCTCTGAAAGGTAGCACCGGCGTTAATCAAACCAAAGGGCATTTTGCAATAAGCATAAGTGCCCCAGGAGTACGGAAGGTAGTTTTTAATTGGTCTAACGGAGACATTAAGACTTGGTTGTATCCAGAGAAACCATCCAATAAGGACAGCCTCTCGGAACTTGATACTTGTTGAAGTATCTCTTCCATGGGAGGGACGGGATAATTATCTTTATCAGACGCTTTGTTGAGGTTTCAGAAATTGACACAAAGTCGAATTTCCCCATTTTTCTTCCGCACTGGGACGAGGTTGGATACCCATTGAGTATGTCTAACAGGAAAAATTATTTTAGCACTAAGGAGTTTATTCAATTCTTTTTGTACGGTTGGTTCTAGTTTCGGATGCATCTTCCTCAGTTTCTGTTGGAAAGGCAAGGTTTGGGGCTTCATTGGAATAACATGTTGTATAATGTTAGGATCGAATGTCTTAAGATATTCGTAAGTCCAAGCAAAGACATCCTTAAATTCTTTAAATAATTTAACAAAAGAAGCTTTTTCTTGCTTAGAACATCCCAAGCCTAAGTTGATACACTGAGGGTTTTCACTAGTTCCCAAATTGACTTTTTCATATGACAGCGAGGAACTGTTGGTTTTACAATTGACCGTCTTTTTGAATTTATCTTCAAAATCATAAAAAATTTCTAATCTAGCAACAGATTTGGGCAAGGAATTTACCATATCCGATTGAGCTTCAGAAGGTTTCGGATTAGGTATTACCGTAAAGTCATGCAAATTATCATCATGCATTTGTTCATCTATCATAGCTCCTTGGAAGGTTTCCTCCATGTGCAAAAAGTTAATGATCTATTGATCATCATCAAATACTCTCCAGTTCATGATATTATCTGGAACAGATGGTCGAAACAATAGCTCCACAGAGAATGCATTTGGAGATAAGCCTTCTGCGGGAAGAAGTTTAGAGGCAACATTAGCGAGTAGATAAGCTTCAGCATTACTTGATCTAGGAACGGAATTTATATTAAAAGAAGAAAATTCATTTATTAGACTCCATACCTCAGATTGGTAACATTTGAGATGCGGGGTAAGACAATGTATAGAATTTCTCACTGGCCTGACCACTATCTCTGAGTCGCCGAATACAACTAGATTTTGAATGTGCATGTCTAAGGATTTTCTAAGACCTTGTAGTAAAGCCTCATATTCTGCAACATTGTTAGTACATTCAAATTCTAATCTACAAGCCAATAATGTTTTGTTACCTGCGGGATCCATAATGATGCAGCCTGCGCCAGCTCCTTCTTTTGACTTGGAACCATCGAAATATAAAGACCAAATTTGATTCCTATCTGGCTCACAGGATTGTAGGATAGAAGCTGTTGGTTGCGTATATGCTTGGATCTCGGACCGTTGCTGTGAATCGTCGGTAGGTGAAACTTCAGCCATGAAATTTACGAAGTAGGTGTCCATTCCTTGGACTTTAGGTGACTCTGCCGGAGGTGCATACGGC
Source organism: Picea engelmannii (assembly GCA_009831015.1). Taxonomy (NCBI): domain Eukaryota; kingdom Viridiplantae; phylum Streptophyta; class Pinopsida; order Pinales; family Pinaceae; genus Picea; species Picea engelmannii. Next base: position 29,371 of record ML806283.1, read on the forward strand.
TCATTGGGGTCATTCAAGTCTGTTACCGTGAACTTGAGGTAACACTCACGATTCACCCTGATCTTGTTGGGTTTGTCGTTTTCTGGAAGCTACAAGTAAGACCAGTCTGTTGTGAAGTAGCCATGTAGCTGCTCCGACCAATCTCTTCTCAAAAACATACCATACACTTCTGGAATATCAACCACAATTATATCGATAACTTGATGAACTTTTGGGTTAGACGATAATCTAATCAATACATTTTTCAATTCGCCTATAACTTTAACATCTGTTCTATCAAGTTGTATAATTTTCAAAGAAGATGGCTCTACTTCGGCATTAATATTTTGGCAGACTGACCAAGGCATCACATTTGATGATGGCCCCGAATCAACCATACAGTTATGCACATTTCTGTTGAAGATTTTGAAAGTTAAAAGAAAAGGAGGAACATTCTTGCGAGTGTTTAAAGTAGTAGCTTGTGGTTTCTTACTTGCATTTTCTAAGACTACCTTATCTGAATTATTTACACTATTTACATTGTTATTTACATTATTTACATTTGGTACAAGAAGGCTTCCTTTGTCATGAGTATCAGAGTTGTTTTTTGTGGAAGTCTTTTGTGGAACTTTGCTTTGTACAACCTTATTACCGTTTGAATTACCATTCTTGCCATTGTCCAAAATATTTTGCAACATATTCTGTAACAAAAATGGAAACTTCAACAACTCATAAATAGAAATGTTAGCCCGCAATTTCTTAAGATCTTCAACAACATCATAATCTATTTTAGGGCTAGCATTGCTCTGTTTAGTTTCTACTGATTTAGATGGCTTTGAAGGTAGAGTTGGGGTGTTATCGACATGAGGTTTATTTGCAGTCTTGCTCTTAGTATTGTAAGGGTGCACAGTCTCAAAGTTAGCTTGGAAGATACTATCTGAAAGGTGACCAAAGATATTAGGAGAAGACTCTTCTTCTTGGGTAGTTTCCTGCTCGACTTCCTCTTGAGGGATTTCAGGAGGCACTAAGTCATCTTGGGGTCCTAGAATTGTCTGAAGAGCATATTGCAAACTTTCTAATTTTAAGCCTTCAGGGTTTGGATTAGGTCGGATGGTTTGAAAAGGATTTCGGAAAGGAGGTTTGTAGGGTCCTTTACTCGAAGAGGCTTCCTCAGTTGACCTTTTTAAATCTACGACTTGATTAGATAACTTCTGTACAACTTTGGTTAAATTTTCCAAATCAGAGTTTTCGGGTTGTGACTTGTTTTGTGCAGGTCTGGGAAGAATTTCAATCTTTTTCTTGGAAGAAGAAACAGTTTCAGTCTCGTTGCTAGAGGAATCTTTAAGGCTAAGAATATCTTTTTCAATTTGAGTAGCCTCTTCAAAGGCTTCTAACAACGTTGCCTTTTTGGATCTTTTCACCCAAATAGCTATGCTTTGATGTAGAGATTTAGTGTAGTAAGCTATTTTAAGGCTTTCTGCAGGCATAGAGTCTGCAGGGATTCTATTCTTAAGTGTTAAAAATCTTTGATTAAAATATTTAACTTTTTCTTTAGCATTCATTTTCAAGTTGGAAAGATCCATGACTAAGACTTCCGGAGGTTTGTCGTCTCCGAATTTTTCCAAGAAAATTGACTCAAACTTTTCCCATGACAATATAGTGTGAGGTTGTTGGGCAAAGTACCAAGTGGACGCATTACCCTCAAAGGTGTAAGGGAACAACCTACGGACAACATCTTCATGTTCGACGTTACAGAGTCTGATGGCTAACATAAAGTTTTTGATATGATCTTTTACTATCTGTTTTGAATCGGGATCAAACTTAGGAAGCCATTTCTCTGGGTGCTTAGGTAAAGGATGTTGGGCACCAGGCACTGCTACGGCATCCTGGTCTAACCATGGTCTAGCAGGGTTGTTATGATTTTCCATTGAGGAATTGGGTGTGGAAGGATGGGAAGGTGGTTTACCTTCGTCAGAAGAGGAATCTCCTCCAGAAGAAGAAGGAGATGAGGGAGGGGGTGAAGGAGGAGGTGAAGGAGGTATCCCAGATCCTCCTGCAGCAAGATTTGTGTTTGGATCTGTAGGATTCACAGTGGGATCTATATCACGTAGTTGTTATCTAACTTCAGAAAAGTCTAGAGGCTGACTCCATGGGCGATGTGGTTGCCTGAGACTAGCAAATGATTTGTGTGATTTAATTAGAGATTGTCTAAAAATTTCTTGTATATCACCGCCTGTAGGGTTAGGGGTTGCTGGCTCAACTGTGATCTGAGGATCTTCGGTTGAAGTAGTTGTTGTTTGAGGGGGGATATTATCTTGTGAACGGATTCTAGTCACTATGAGAGTGCGATTAGGTGGGGGAGGAGTCTTGCGACCACCTCATGCCATTAATTAAGTTCAGGCCCTCCTTCTAGTGCCATTTGTTGACGGGCGAAAACGACCGTCCGTCAATTAAGAGAGTGGAACTGGTCCGGGGTTTTCTAATAACCCAAGCCATTTGGAATGGACCACCCTGACGAGTTTAACGGCTCCGTTGGCCGCCCTAAGGTCTCGTATGGAAACCAAAGAGAAATGATTTGAGCTAAAAAATGTAAAGGGAAACTAGAAACTAATAAAGCAACATAAACTAACTACACTAATCTAACTAGAAATCACTAACTACTTATATATACAAAATAGTAATTATGATTATAATAACTCAAATCAACTACTTAATTATCAGCTATGATCATTCTCTATTCACAAATATACAATATGGACAAATTACAGATTTGATTAAAACCTGTGAAACTAATGTGTTCGCCGCCCTAAGACAGCCACGGGTCTCTTTTTTTATTTTTGTATTTATGAAAAAGAAATAAAGCTAACTGAAATTAAACAATCTAATATATATTCCTGAAATTAAACAATATAATATAAATCTAACTAAAATATCATTTATATTATACTACTTAATCAAAGCAATAAACACCTAACTAATTGACCTGGAAACGCTCCAAGTCTGTCCTGTGCAAGATGACTTCTTAAGCTAGTTGGAGGAAGAAATTCACACCATTTAGTCCTTAAGCCTCTCGAAAATGATCATCTGTGTTGCTTCTTGAAGTATGTTACAGGACAAACAAGACATAAAAGAAATCATAACATTTTTATGATGATAAATCTCCTGCAAAAGGGAAACCTATAATGTAGAAAACTTATAAAACAATTCAGCCTACGAAGAAGACAAAGCTATCATTCATAAAATGAATCGACAACTGTTATGTTCTTTATTTCCTTGGAAGAAACAAGGTATGTATAACAGTAAGAAATTATATCACTTGTATTTGATTTAGATAACAAAGTAATACTAAACCATAGACAGAATGATATACAAAACTTGGAACAAAGTGTCGATATATTGAAAAGCAAAAGCTATAACAACGCATCAATTCTGCTCCAGTTNNNATCAGAATTACATATCCTTGTTCTTCCAAAACTGATGATGATGTTCAATATTACAAAACCATAGGTTTATATAAGTTTCTCACAAGGTAAAACATCCTTGTGAATAATAGCAAACAATTTACACAATCTGGGAATAATCCCAAAAATCTCTTAAACTAAGTAACTAAAAACGTAAGTGAAATCTTCAAGATATATTCCAACTGCTCCTCACATCCACTACCAATTCGGATTTGCCTGTAATAGACATAAAGATCAAGTTAGAGGAGTATTTTATTAAATAAAATAATAAAAAAAATGACTCTATAGACTCAGCTACAGAACCTCCTGATTCTGTAGCTGGTCTAGAATAGTAAATAGGACCAGATATATAATCAAAATCAAATTGAATCCAATCATTGCAAATTACAAATGATTTAAAAAAATAAATCCTTCCAATCAAACCAAATCGAATAGAATACAATCGGGACAGAGTAGGAATGCTCTTGTTTTCCCAATCGTTATAAAATCAAATCAAATCTTAACAAGACTGTTCCATGGATGCACTTAATGGTGAACAAAATCGTATGCGATAAAACAATCATTATCGGTTTGCACCGGATCCAAATTGTTTAATCAAACAACCAAAAATGGTCACGATATAACAGGCATAACTCTATCCATAAATTTAGTCATAGACTTTACATGCTGGATTTCCAACAGTTCATAGATATGGTCATAACTGTCATCGACTAGTTATAGTAACGAATTGATAACTTTTAATTAAAATCACAATGGGTAAACAACCTTCACTGGAATCGAATGAAATCATCATATCAACTCAGAAATCTATACACAGTCAATGGACAGAGATAAAATCTAGAGATTCATGGACTGAGCATTAATCCATATCAATCTTCACAGAGTTAATAATAGAAAGAACATCGCAACCTTAACCAGAATCAAAATCGAATAAGTTACAATCAATGAGAATCAAATCATTTGCGATTCAGTTATGTATCAACAGAGAAATACGAAATTTGGTCGAATGAAAATGAAACAATTAACCCATTCATCAATAACAATCATATCATAACCAATTCGAGCTATACCATTGACTGTATTCAAAATTCGGGATACCAATCAATAGACTATTTTTATTATCAACAGAACATCGAGCTAATTTTAAACAATCATATCTATTCGATGATCTATCGAACCGAATCCAAATTCAATCGAATTTTAAATGATAATCAAAACTAAAACAAACATTATATACAGTGAAGCATGCTTTATGAAACAGAGCAGTAATATAAATGAGAAAAATACCATCACAGTTGTTGGGTCTTATGTCAATTTTGAATTGATAATTGCAGTGGCAGACTCGATGTTTTTGAAAAGGACTGAGCCCATGGTTCGTTTCTTTTTATCGGAAGGTTGCACCTTTTCATTCTTACCAGTGAGCGTGGCCACTTGGTTTTCCAATTCGTAGATCCTGGATTGCAATGTAGGTACATCCAGATAGTATCTTTCAATCCATAACCCACATTGATCACAAGGTATAGCAACCGGCTGAACAGAAGGGGGTTTTGATGATTCCCCGAGGGTTTCATGGAATGGCTCAATACCCGGAAAGTCAGGGTTATCCCGCAGACAAGGAGGAAGGTTCCTAACGAAATCGTGAGGCGGTTTGCTACACAATCCCTTGGAGTAAGGATATTCTTCAGAGAGAAAATGTTCAATGTCTGAATCAGAGTCCTCGTTAACAATGATAGGCTTTGTTTTGACAGGAAGCTTAGACTTATTCCTCGCCATGCGAGAGATCAATCTTGCATTTTTCTTGCCTCGAGTATCAACTCCAGTCTTTGCTCTAGTCTTTTGGGTGGTAGCTTTAGCAACTTCGGTTTGTTTTGGCACAGACTTAGGCAAACTTGTAGGTGACTTGGGCTTGGGTCTAGGTAATAAAACATCATAAGGCACAGGGGTAGGTTTGCTCTCGGCCACCATGGGCTTATCTACCTGTGGAGGGTTTGACTCCCCAAAACCATTACGGCTGAGGAAATCATGCCAAGAATCACGACGCAACCCTAACTCGTAAACTAAAACCATTTTGATCAACCCAACATGGAAGAGGCTAGTGTCAACCTGGCTATGCTTGTCTCATTTAGCCATTTTGAATAGACTTCGGTGCAGATAGTAAGGTATACTTAGTTCAAAACCCATGAAAACCATTAATAAACGTAGGTGGAATAGGAAAATAAACCCATACCTGCCTTCACAGGTAACAAAAAGTTTGATAATCATCAAGAGATCATACCAACGGGGTTTCAACATCTTTGCGGGTAATCCTCTGTCTCACGATTTCACTGTGCGTGACTGGAACAGTAACGTCCATGGCACATCATCTACCTTGCAACTTTTTGACCATTTTTGTCCATTGGCAGGTAAGCTAGTTGCCAGACTGAGAAATTCTTCAGTAATTTCTAGCTGGACATCTCCCACTTTTGCTTGGCAGCCATCAAACGATAACGCAAATTGCCGAGCCACAGCGAGATCAAAGCCATCAAACTTCTTTATGAAAGAGATCCACCCATGTTGTTCCAGGTCGCTACATGCACCACTAAATTTCAACAGTGCTTGGCATCCGTTAGGTTCGGCCCCTTACGACAGGAGCCATAACCTCTGTACATGGTAGGGTTCAAGCTGAATGAAACAATGCACTGAGTTGAAAAATGATAGGTTTGAGGACTTCAAAGCTCGAATAGACCAAAATTAACTGCATGCGTGCGAAGGTGGTGGGATTACCACCACCACGCACTGTATTAATTGACTGAGTACAGTGTTGTTAAAACCATAATCATTTATATCATGCGTATCGGCCATCAAATAGGTGTGTAATCATATTAACGTGCCAGTCAACTGGATCAGGATCAATACCATGTGTTATACTCATGCCAAGTGTACAGTTCAATCCAAACACCATATCCATCGTGTCAATCAATCGTTCAACCACAAGGTTTTAAAATTAATCAATGCTAATACATGATTTGGAACTATGAATCATTCAATGTATTATCAACTTACCAAATGATATACCAAGCATTAATCCAATGTGATTAATCCATGCGCCTTCAAACCATTGTTTGAATTGACTTACCAATGTATTCATTGCACATTGAAGTGTTTATATTCCAAATTCTTGAGAACATTATGATCCAAAATTTCTCATATAATAACTGAGTGAAAAGTCCATAGCAATAAGGATAAAAGCAATAGGACCAAATCCATTCCAACTTTCATAAGATCAGAATGGAACCAATAAATTTTATGCCCAAAGGCCTAGCAATCAAACAAATCCAAATGCGCAATCAAGGTAAGATAATGCTCAAAGATATAAGTTCGAGAAAACCTTTAGCATTCATGTGATAAACCAGTGGTCAAGTGTCTTTTGGAGAAATTGATAAAAGACGACTACATTCCAAACGATGAAAGAGGTATTTTCACACTTACAGTTGTAAAAATCAAATCGAGAACACATTGCAATTGTCGTAAAAATGAGACAAAGTCTAGAAGCACAATGCGATGATACTTTGTCTTTAATGAGACAAGGGGTGTAGGCAGCGTTTTATAAGAGCAATTAAAAAAAATAATGATTGGCTGCCAACAATGCCGACACGCTGGGCGAAGAAGTTATCTCTGTCATAAACAGTGAATTCAGAATAGGACAGCAAAGAAAAATTCAACTTGAAAGAACAACCAAAAATCGTACTACATCATCATCAACTATCTTTTCCAGCGAAGTTTTAAAGATGCAAACCAATATCAGTCTTAAAGATCGACAAGTCATGATTTTTATGATAAAATCTTCAATACTGTTGGCATGGCCACTGCTGCCAGCAGGCATCCATAGCCTCAACAGGGTTGCCATTTAACCCACTTGGACGTCTTTATCCTGTCAAGAAGCTCTGGATTAGAATAAAGGACATTTAAAAGAGGTTTCTTGTAATTTTACAAAGTTTTTTATGTACCCGACATTGCTTCGTTGCCAGCAGGCCTGTTCAGTACCCCGGCGAAGTTGTCTTGGCGCCATGCTTGCATTGCTCCGCTGCCAGCGGACCTGTTCAGTATCCCGGCGGGTTTACAAACACTTCCCACAGCTCATATTTATATTTTATTTTGTTTTTCTTTTATAGATAGCTGAGCGGGGTGACGCTAAAAAAATCTTGCTATTTTGTCATATTTTTTAGACCTCATCAGAATTTTTTAAATACTGTCCTTATTCAGCTCCAGAAATGTTTTATTTCTAAAACAACTTACTTTGACAAGGAGACATCCTTTTGAGTTATTCCTTTACAGAAAAGGGACAACGTAAAAAGATAAAGATAACCATGACAAACTTCACTTAGAGACTGAGATAGTAAACTTCTTTCAAACAACTTTTTCCAATATCATTTTCAGGAATACATATCATTGATGTTTGTACAATCTTTCAGAAGTTATTTCAATGAAGAGGTTTTTCTATGGTCTATGTCTGAATGACTCAGTGTGTAAGCATGCAAATGTTTCAAAACACACAAAAACACCAAACTGATCAATCAAATCAAAACTAAAGCAAAGGCAAAAATAAAAAGAAAAAGAAATATTTACATAGTATACAAAAAGATAGAAATCAAGCAAAGTATCTTTTCAGGACTTGGCCATTCACTGGGTAGGTGTCAAGTTGTCCTTCAAGACTCTGCAAACAAAAAGAACTAGGACCCAACTTTTCAGCAATCAAGAATGGCCCAAGCCACAAATTTTGAAATTTAGTGTGTTCACCTTTCCCTTCGTGTGGTTTGTCCCACTTCAAGACGAGATCGCCTACTTCAAAATTTCTATCAGAAGTAGAATTAGAATCGAACCAGCTCTTAATCAGTTGTTGATGTTGATTTAGTTTATGCTTGGCTTGGGTTCTTACTTCTTCTAACTTCATCAGAGCGTTAATACGGCTTTGTAAAGGGTGACATTCTTCTTCTTGGACTTTTTGTGACAATCGGAGTGAAGGAAGAAGAACATGAGGAGGTAAAATGGCTTCTCTGCCATAAACGAGGAAGAAAGGGGAATTACCTATAGCAGATTTGGGTGTTACCCTATCATCCCACAGTGCATTCAGCAGTGCGTTGTGCCAATTCTTGTGATTCTCAGCCACGGTTCTCTTGATAATCTTGATCAAGTTCTTGTTTGTTGACTCTGCTAGGCCGTTGCCCTGGGGGTAATAACTAGTAGAGTACTTAAGGTTTATTCCTTTTTATAATGCGAACTCACTCATTTCAAGAGAAGAAAAGTATGAAGCATTATCAAAGACTAGACAATCAGGGATGCCAAAACGGGTAATGATTTGCGAGTTAAGAAAAGCGATCACCTGACTTGTGATGATAATTTTTAGCGCAGCGGCTTCAGACCATCGAGTAAAGTAATCAGTGGTTGTCATAATGTATTTGTGTTGTTGTGAGGATGGAGGGTTAATAGGACCAATGATATCAAGGCCCCATTGTTGGAAAGGAGAATCAATAGTAACGGGCTGCAAAGGGAAAGCCGGTTTTTGCAGTTGCCTTGATCCTTTTTGACAAATGATACACTTTCAGCACAAGGCGTGGGCGTCTCTAAAAAGTGTTGGCCAATAATAACCAGCTCTTAAGAATTTATGAGCAGTGGTATCGCCACCGAAGTTACCACCAGCTTCACCTGCATGCAACTCAAGCAAAACTTTCTCTGCTTCGTCCTTCTCTAGACAACGCATGAGTACGCCATCAAAGTTCTGACGAAACAGTATACCATTAACTAGATGAAAGGAGGCAGACTTGATTCTTAATGCTCTTCTTTTGGCAGGGTTAAGGTGACGGGGTGCTGATCCATGTCGAAGACAGTGTCTAATATCGTCGTACCAAGGACTCACTAGGTCTTGTGTGCAAAAAATTATACTTTGATTGCGTTGTTCTAGGTCTGACGCATCCCTATCTTCCTTTTGTTCGGTTTCTGAATCAACTACCAATTTACACAACCCTTGGCCTCTCGCGATCTGCGCTGGGGTGATCTCTAGGTCAAACTCCTGCAAGGAGGTAACCCAGTTGGCTCTTTTCTCTCCTAACTCATTTTGCACTAACAAGTTCCTAATGGCAGGGTAAGGAACAATGACCTTGGTTCTTGACTTCAGAAGATAAGACCAGAAATGCTTAACTGCCTTGAAGACAGCGTAGGCTTGTCGATCGATTGCTGGGTAATTGATTTCAGCTCCTTTAAAAGAAGAGCTCATAAAAGTGATGGGTACTTCGTTATTCTCGACATTTTTCTGAGTTAGAACGGTGGCATAGGAACGATCAGAGGCAAAAGTATAGAGTGTAAAGTCTTGAGAGAAATCAGGGCTCATGAGAGACGAAGAATCAATTATGGCCTTCTTTATATCATTAAAAGCTTGGTTTTCAGTGGGTCCCCAGTGATATTGGGTGTCCTTCTTAATCAGATTCTGAAGGGGCCTGACCATTTCGGAGAAACTAGGGACAAATCTTCTCATGAAATTAATCTGGCCAAGGAAGGACTGCATGGATTTCTTGGAGGTAGCCGGGGGAAGTTTGGTAATGAATTGCATCCTCTCGGGGAAAATAATCATTCTATCACTAGACACAATGAATCCTAGTAGTTTACCCTTTTCTACTACAAATATGGACTTCTTAGGGTTTAAGGAAATGTCAAATTTACGACATCGTAGCAGAACAGCTCGCAAATGAGCTAGATGATCATCTTTGTTTTTGGAATAAATGGTCACATCATCTAGGTAGACTACTACAGAGTGATTGATCAAGCCTCGGAAAGAAATATCCATTGCTCTCTGAAAGGTAGCACCGGCATTAATCAAACCAAAGGGCATTTTGCGATAAGCATAAGTGCCCCAAGGAGTACGGAAGGTAGTTTTTAATTGGTCTGATGGAGACATTAAGACTTGGTCGTATCCAGAGAAACCATCCAATAAGGACAGCCTCTTGAAACCTAATACTTGTTGAAGTATCTGTTCCATGGGAGGGACGGGATAATTATCTTTATCAGACGCTTTGTTGAGGTTTCGGAAATTGACACAAAGTCGAATTTCCCCATTTTTCTTCCACACTGGGACGATGTTGGATACCCATTGAGTATGTCTAACAGGAAAAATTATTTTAGCACTAAGGAGTTTATTCAATTCTTTTTGTACGGTTGGTTCTAGTTTCAGATGCATCTTCCTCAGTTTTTGTTGGAAAGGCAAGGTTTGGGGCTTCATTGGAATAACATGCTGTATAATGTTAGGCTCGAATGTCTTAAGATCTTCGTAAGTCCAAGCAAAGACATCCTTAAATTCTTTAAATAATTTAACAAAAGAAGCTTTTTCTTGCTTAGAACATCCCAAGCCTAAGTTGATACACTGAGGGTTTTCACTAGTTCCCAAATTGACTTTTTCATATGACAGCGAGGAACTGTTGGTTTTACAATTGACCGTCTTTTTGAATTTATCTTCAAAATCATAAAAAATTTCTAATCTAGCAACAGATTTGGGCAAGGAATTTACCATATCCGATTGAGCTTCAGAAGGTTTCGGATTAGGTATTACCGTAAAGTCATGCAAATTATCATCATGCGTTTGTTCATCTATCATAGCTCCTTGGAAGGTTTCCTCCATGTGAAAAAAGTTAATGATTTGTTGATCATCATCAAATACTCTGCAGTTCATGATATTATCTGGAACAAATGGTTGAAACAATAGCGCCACAGAGAATGCGTTTGGAGATAATCCTTCTGTGGGAAGAAGTTTAGAGGCAACATTAGCGAGTAGATCTGCTTCAGCATTACTTGATCTAGGAAAGAAATTTATATTAAAAGCAGAAAATTCGTTTATTAGACTCCATACCTTAGATTGGTAACATTTGAGATGTGGGGTAAGACAATGTATAGAATTTCTCACCTGCCTGACCACTATCTCTGAGTCGCTGAATACAACTAGATTTTGAATGTGCATGTCTAAGGCTTTTCTAAGACCTTGTAGTAAAGCCTCATATTCTGCAACATTGTTAGTACATTAAAATTCTAATCTACAAGCCAATAATGTTTTGTTACCTGCGGGATCCATAATGATGCAGCCTGTTCCAGCTCCTTCTTTTGACTTGGAACCATCGAAATATAAAGACCAAATTTGATTCCTATCTGGCTCACAGGATTGTAGGATAGAAGCTATTGGTTGCGTATATGCTTGGATCTCGGACCGTTGCTGTGAATCGTCGGTAGGTGAAACTTCAGCCATGAAATTTCCGAAGTAGGTGTCCATTCCTTGGACTTCAGGTGACTCTGTCGGAGGTGCATATGGCTCATTGGGGTCATTCAATTCTGTTACCGTGAAATTGAGATAACACTCACGATTCACCCTGATCTTGTTGGGTTTGTCGTTTTCTGGAAGCCACAAGTGAGACCAGTCTGTTGCGAAGTAGCCATGTAGCTGCTCTGACCAATCTCTGCTCAAAAACATACCATACACTTCTGGAATATCAACCACAATTATATCGATAACTTGATGAACTTTTGGGTTAGACGATAATCTAATCAATACATTTTTCAATTCGCCTATAACTTTAACATCTGTTCTATCAAGTTGTATAATTTTCAAAGAAGATGGCTCTACTTCAGCATTAATCTTTTGGCAGACTGACCAAGGCATCACATTTGATGATGCCCCCGAATCAACCATACAGCTATGCACATTTCTGTTGAAGATTTCGAAAGTTAAAAGAAAAGGAGGAACATTCTTGCGAGTGTTTAAAGTAGTAGCTTGTGGTTTCTTACTCGCATTTTCTAAGACTACCTTATCTGAATTATTTACACTATTTACATTGTTATTTACATTATTTACATTTGGTACAGGAAGGCTTCCTTTGTCATGAGTATCAGAGTTGTTTTTTGTGGAAGTCTTCTGTGGAACTTTGCTTTGTACAACCTTATTATCGTTTGAATTACCATTCTTGCGATTGTCCAAAATATTTTGCAACATCTTCTGTAACAAAAATGGAAACTTCAACAACTCATAAATAGAAATGTTAGCCCGCAATTTCTTAAGATCTTCAACAACATCATAATCTATTTTAGGGCTAGCATTGCTATGTTTAGTTTCTACTGATTTAGATGGCTTTGAAGGTAGATTTGGGGTTATATCGACAGGAGGTTTATTTGCGGTCTTGCTCCTAGTATTGTAAGGGTGCACAGTCTCAAAGTTAGCTTGGAAGATACTATGGAAAGGTGACCAAAGATATTAGGAGAACACTCTTCTTCTTGGGTAGTTTCCTGGTCGACTTCCTCTTGAGGGATTTCAGGAGGCACTAAGTCATCTTGGGGTCCTAGAATTGTCTGAAGAGCATATTGCAAACTTTCTAGGTTCAAGCCTTCGGGGTTTGGATTAGGTCGGCTGGTTTGAAAAGGATTTCGGAAAGGAGGTTTGTAGGGTCCTTTACTCGAAGAGGCTTCCTCAGTTGACCTTTTTAAATCTACGACTTGATTAGA
>ML806283.1:51428-73439 GCA_009831015.1 Picea engelmannii
CATAGCCCTTTTGTTGTGGGGTAAGGGAAGATGAGCTATTGCCTTAATTCGTTCTAGGTCTATGCAAATTCCTGCTTGAGATATAATACGACCTAGTAATTTCCCTGGATCGACCCCAAAGATAGTTTTCTTAGGGTTTAAATATATACCGTATTTTCTACACCTCTCGAAAATATGGGTTAGATGTCGGATGTGATCTTCTCTATCCTTTGAATACATAGTCACATCGTCTAAATAGACTACTACACACTTGTTGATCAATCCCCAAAAATCTACGTCCATGGCCCTATGGAAGGTTTCCCCTAGATTAATTAACCCAAAGGGCATGTGTTTATAAGCAAAGGTTCCCCACTTGGTTCGGAAGGTAGTTTTCAATCGGTATTCCTCTGAAACTAGAACCTGTTTGTAACCTGAAAAACCATCTAACAGGGAGAAAATTTTAGAACTAGACACGGTCTGCAAGATCTGTTCCATCGATGGGGCTGGGTATTTATCCTTTTCTGATGCTCTATTGAGGTTTCTGTAATCCACACACAGGAGGATTTCTCCAGACATTTTCCTGACAGGATCCAAATTTGCTACCTAGGTGGAGTGTCTAACCTGAAAGATAATTTTAGCATCTAGTAGTTTCTTTAACTCTCGACACATAAGAGGTTCCAGAGATGGGTGGTACTTCTAGACCTTCTATTGGAAGGGTTTTACTCCGGATTTTAACGGGATTGTTTGTTGAATAATACGAGTGTCATAAGTTTTCAGATCTTGATAGTACCATGCAAAAACATCTTGATATTCTTTGAAAAGTTTGAGATAGGATTTCCTTTCCTCGCTCGACATTGTCTTGCCTAGATTTATATTTTTAGGGTTTTCCAGGGTTCCTAGATTTATATTCTCGTACATGGGACACAAGCTCTTTGTCTTTGTGTTTGTTGACCCTTTAAATCTTTCCCTTAAGTCAAAGAGGTTCTCAAAATTGGATACCTCTTTTGGTATCATGTGAAACTTTTCTTTATTACTAGAGTGATATGTTTCACCTCTTTGTTCATGGGAATCGATTTCTACTAATTTCTATTGGAATACTTCATCGTCAATATCCAGGTCCTTAAACTTTTCCTGATTGGTTAGGAAGTTTATAATATGTTCATCTCCTTCAAAGGCCTTCCAATTAGAAATATTGTTGGGCACTGATGGTTTGTATAGTAGTTCCACAGTGAACCTGGAGCTTAATAGTCTTCTAAAGGAGATAGCCTCGAGGTAGTAGTCACTAGGGAATAAAAATAGTATTCTTTGTCCCGGGGATCGTCGTAACATTGAACGCCTCAAAAAGTTCTATTAGCCTGTGCACTTCCTGTTGATAATTCCTTAGGTGGGGAGAGTTGCAATGTATAGTATTATTTACTTGCCTAATGATAATTTCAAAGTCCCTGAAAACTTTTAGTTTTTTAACATTTAAGTCTATGGATTTCTTTAGTCCTTGCACTAAAGCTTCATACTCGACAATATTATTAGTGCATTCAAATTCTAGTCTACAGGACAAGAAATTTTGCTTCCCCTTTGGGTCAATGAGGATACATCCTGCTCCCGACCCTTCTTGTGATTTAGACCCATCAAAGTACAGGGTCCAAACTTGTGAGAAAAAATCATCAACTTCTCCATGCCTACTAACTTTCTCCTCTCCACTTATTTTGTCTGTGGTTTCCAACAAAGGTTCTTGATAGACAAGGCTTTCTTCTATTGCTACCAGTAGATTTAATTGAAAAGTCATTTTCAAGTTTTGGGTAAGAGGTAAATCAAATGAGAGAGGGGAGAAATTGCCAAAATCATAACCGCAAGAGTAGTTGCCTAGCACGGGGAAATTTTCCAATGAGGGTTAGTTGAAGGCTTCTAAATTAGTGACAGTATGTTTGAGATACCTTTCCCTATTGATCCTAATCATGTTTGTGTGTCCCTTTAATGGAAACCAGAGGTGATCCCAGTCTGTGCTAAAGTATCCATTCAACTTCTCGGACCAATATCGACTAAGTAGTAGTCCATAAGCTTCTGGTATATCTACTACAATGATGTCAATCACTTGAACAAAGTTTGGGTGCGTAGCTATTTTGATCATGACATCCTTGAGTTCTCCAATAAATTTTACTTGAGTTTTGTCTAGTTGTATAATGTGTTTATCACTTTTGAGAGGGACTACATTTAATTTCTTGCAGATAGATAATGGCATGACATGGAATTGTATTTCTTCAATATGAAAGAAATACAATTCCAACCTTCCATACAAATTGGCAAAGTATACATAATCTCTAAATGATTGATCAATCCTACAAACAAATAATACAACCATTTAGAAAATTATTGGGAAATAACTCCAAATAATACCTCGGTCATAGAACCTTTCATTGAGGATGATCATTTAATTGCAAACCACAACTTAAAATTTACTCCTATCAATGAGCTATCATCCCTACCTAACAACTATGTTGTTGATATCCTTGGTGTTGTTATATCTATTATCTAGTCGATAACAATATTGAGGAATAATGGCACTGAGACCCAAAATAAAAGCCTTGAATTGAAGGAAATGTTCGAATGTAGTGTTGATCTTACATTATGTGGGGTATTTTGTAATAAGCATGGCCTAAAACAAAATTATGCTTCAAATTCCTTTCCAATCATTGCTATAAAGGTTGGAAGAACAAGTGATTTCAATAGGAGATCGATTATTACAACTTTTACGTCCCATATTTCCATCAATCCTGACCTCAAAGAATCTTGTGATGTAAGAACTTGGTTTGAAGAAGAAGGACAAACCCTCAAATCTCACTCCTTATTGACACATAGTGCCTCCGATGGTCACTCCTTTGTTTAGAAGTTTGTCATTGACATTGGAAAGGAATGCCTCTATCGAACTCATCAACAACCGTATTTCATTTTGGTCGAGGTAAGCATCGCCTCTATAAATATAGATGATTGTTGGTACACTTCTTTCCTTCTCGTTTTTAACAATCACCAATGTAAGAAAAAGGTGTTTGCTAGTGAAGAGGGTAACTGCCATTGTCAGAGATGCAAGGAAACTTTTGATGAATGCCATTATAGGTACATTTTCCATTTCAAAATAAAGGACCATACAGGGAAAACTAATGTTACTACATTCTAAGAAGCAACATAAAACTTTCTCGACATCCCTAATGGGCAACTATATGCTCTCTAAGAGGAGGAGAACAATATCAATACTACAAAGATTTTTGGCAACTTGTTCTTTAATAAATACATCTTCAAATTGTTAATACATGAAGACACGTTTGGCAATGACAAATAAGTCCAATCCATTGTTATTACATTATACAAAATCTACTCCAAGATAGAGGGGAAAAATATGCCAATAACTGCAAGTTTTACTATAGACTAAACAACCTTAGTATGTTTCATTTTCCTGAAAACTTAACATACTGCCTTTTTTTTTGTGTACACCATATGTGAGGTTGATCTTTTATATTTTGTACGTACTTTTTCATTCCAAAAGTATTTAAAATAATCCCTTACTTTGTTATATACAACCTATGTGAGGCATCAATTTATGTAACTCATATATTTCATAAATATATCTAGTTTGTTCCAACACATTTTTTTCAAGGAAATGATAAACTATGTCTTCTATGTTTAAATTCCTTGGTGTTATTTAGCTATGTAAAAATCAAAGAAACACATGTTAATGAATATCATTTTTTTTTTTTATGAAAATCAAGAGTTTTAGTATATTCTTAAACTTTGTTTGAAAGCTATATTACCATTACTATGTACTATATTGGTCTTATGAAAATCGAGGATTATAAGGTATTTTTATACTTTATTTAAATTGTATATTAATGTTACTATATATTTTATTTTTCGATACACCTCTTTTGTTTCCTTGGTTCATGTATCTATATTCATTTTTGTTGCTCTCTTTATAATTTGTAATTTTACTTAAATCATTGTAATGATTTTTTAATTAATATATATTGTAAATGTATGTTTATTTTTTCAATATATGGATTTTCAAGTATTAAAAATGTCTTTCAAACAAATACTAATATTTATTATAAATCGTTTCTTCTCTTTGTACAGAAACATGGTCAACTTGCAATCCAAAGTATAGAAAATCTCAAAGATCCATCAGTTCAATTGGATAAATATCATAGTCTCCACAACAAACACCTCGAAAAAACTATGGAAGTTGGCCAACAAGTGTATGAAATCATTCAAATCCAAAATATGTTCTGTATAGTTTCACCTACTCTAAAAGAAATCCATGTTCACCCAAAAAAGACCATTCTGCAACCAAACAATATTCCATCAACTTCAAAAACAAACCCATATTTACCATATCTAACAACACATACTAACAACAACATCCCTTTTCTAAATGATTTCCTTACCTTTTCCAACCTTAACTTCAATGTAATCAACCAAATCAATAGTATTACATCTGCCCCAAATGCACTACAAAATGAGAAACAATGCAAAAAATATGTGCATCGCAAAGATGAACAAAATAAACATTGACAACTTTCAAGATCCAAGGAAAAATATATTTCCATGGAATTCCAAGTTGATCCAATTCAACACCAAGCTTTTTCCCATATTGCTACAACATTTTGCACAATTGCACTAGTTGGCCAACAAGTTCATGGAATCACCCACATGAAAAATATGCTCTCATAATTTTTACCTTGTCTACCAGACATCCATGTTCCCCTTGTAAATACCATTATGCAACCAAACGTTATTCCATCAACTTCAACAACAAGACCATCTTTACCATTTCTAACCTTAAATACTGAAAACAACATCCCTTTCTTCAATAACTCCCATACCTCCTCCAACCTCAACTTCAATGTCTCCAACCAAATCAATAGTATTCCATCTACACTGCACAACCTAGAAAATGAAAAGTGCCGCAAACAATATGAACATCGAAAAGATGAACTAAATAAGTGTAGGAAGGCTAAAAGATCCAAGGAAATACAACTTTTCATGGAATCCCCAGTTGACCCTACTCAATACCAATTCCTTTCCCATATTTCTAGAACATTTTGCACTTGTATCGATGCCTTGTCCAAAATACATACATGTAATACTTGCATGGAATCTTACCTTGGGATTTGTACAACCATATCATCCGATGGTCTTATTTTTTCTTGTTGTTGCATGAAAAATCATGGCCACCTCTTCTCTAAATGGAATAATATGGACCCTGAAGACCAACCACTTGTCCTATCAATTCTTACCCAAGTAGAAGAAATGTTCATCGCTCGAGTGAACCAACTATTGCAAGTTAGTGATGCTTGAGGTGGCCAATACAAATATAGCAGTCACATTGTTAGTTTCCCATGAAATATTAACACAATTGCTATTTATCTCCCATGCCACCTTGAAGGTTTGAACATTTTGGTTGTTAGAAGGCATGTAATAGAGGGAAAAACATATGTCTTTTATGTGATCAAATCTCATGCCATGGGCACACTTCTCTACAAGATACAACATGATAGATATTACAAGGATGTCCAGCTCGACCACACCTCAATTGTTATACTTCCTGTTGTATCTACAAACATCTCTTCTCGACTCCACATCATTTCTACCGATATTTCAGATACATGTCGAGTCGACTCAAACTTTGCTGAACCCCAATCTTCTTTTTCCTTTCTCCTACTCAATATGCATCGAGAAATGATAGAAATCAACAACTTTGTCCAAAACAAAGTTGGCCCTCCATTAAAAATTGTTGACTAGCCATAAATAGAAGAAACATTGGTAAACACATATACTACACATGGCTTGTTTGATATGGAATTTCCATCACTTTCCCCAAATGCCCATGCAGTATATGGCTAACCACAACAAAGAACCATTCACATTGACAAATATGCACTCCACTTGACACAATATCATGACAATAGAGTCGATTTCCATCCAAGGTTCAGCTACTTCCTATACAACCTCATCATGAGCCATCGCAGTCAGACAAGTGCTACAATGTTTGTAAATAAGATCCAAGAAAACAACATACCAACCACTACTGAAGCCCTCCAAGTGCACCTTCAAAATTTTCTCGCAGATAAGCTACCAGAGCATGTTATGTGGTTTGCGACACATATATGAGGGACTTGAGCACATTGGAATTATTGTAGAAGAGAACTATTAGAAATGATCACACAACTAGGGTGTCCCACATTGTTCTTCACACTTAGTTCAACAAACACAAAATGAATGGAATTGCATGCTATAATGGGAACCTCACCACCTTCAAACCCGTTGCTGCATAAAAAATGGAGGATTCTTAATATAATTCAATGACCCAACATTATCTCTCTATATATGCATAAAAGGTTTGAAATCTTTAATGAGGAGATACTACAAAAATACTTTCACACAAAGGAATTTTGGTATAGGTATATCACCATATATGCTTTTATTCGCATGCATTCTGCAAAACTCATACAATTTAGACACCTCTTTAACATTCTTTTATTGGCTTTCATGTAGGTATGAATGGAAACACAGAGGCTCAACACATATTCATGGTTTTGTATGGTTACAAGTTGCTCCAGACATGGAAAATTTGGATTGGGAAAGCCCCATGAAAATAAGTTATGCTAAGGATTTCTTTGAAAAATATGTAATGGCTTGGAATCCTTGAAAGGACCATGATACAAATGTACACATGTACCATTCCATTGAGGATGACCCTTGGTTAAGAAACACAATAGAAATCATTTCTTCACACCCATTCGAGGACTACACAAAGCTACTTGATCGGATACATTGCCATACAAAATGTGTAGAGATGACATGTAGAAATCCTCCAAGGTTCAATGCAGGTATAATTTCCCATGGAACTTACATAGTGAGTCATCACTATTCATTGATGATACCGATAAAAAAAATATGAACCTGCCCACAATGATGATAGTATAAACATCCATAACCATGACATGCTTACAATATGGCGAGCAAATATGGATTTCCAACCTATCCTCTCACATCATGCAATTTTGCAGTATATTTCCAAATATGAGCTTCTAAAGCAAATGGAAGATTAGACAACTATCATCATATGTTGACAAGAACAACATATACATTGAATCCAAAATACCCTTATTCAACTGCCTATAGGTGTTTTCACGTAGAGGCAATTGTAGACCGAGATATAGGCGCACAATAAACTTGTCATATGTTGTAGAAGCTCCCCCTTGTCACATGTAGTTGTCATTTTATCATGTTGAATGCTGGCCACCATATATTTTAGTGAGTCTCCCAAGATACACATAGTTGTTTATCTGGATCTAGCTTCATTCATTCCTATGTCAATCACCCTCCTTTCCTTCATCCACTCCCTCTCATTGAAAATGCAAAATATTGGTCATATAGTCGCTATCGAAGAAAAGACCCATGGAAAAAATGATAGTCCCTAATGATTGTCCTTGCCTAGCCGATATTTAAGATCATTCTTGCACAAGATTCCAAAACCTTTGAAGACTTTTGTTGGAGTGAGTTGCTTCTATACAAACCATTTCATACCTTCACAACCGACATAGGCCTCTCAAGAGTTACAATCATACCAAATTGGGAGAACATATAAGGAGCCTACCATGCATGACATGTACACCGTTCACCTGTAAATGTTGAAGAAACAACAATGGATGAAGCTAAAGACAATAATACACAAATTCATCTCGAATGCATAGAGATAAATGAGTGGCAATTATTATCAAGATTGATCCATGTTTTCCTTACAGACTTTGATGAGCTTGACATCCTTGGAATTCATTACTTTGGCACCAATTATTGTTGGGACAATCCAAAAATTCCAGAAGTAGTTATTATTTTTTCACCACAGTTCATTGAAATGAACCGGTTGCGTATGGATGCGGTACACATAAACCAACTTGTCAATCCACAGGCTAATACAATGTCACACAAAAATTGTCAGGAATTCTACATAATACTACAACATTCACAACAAAATAAAAAACCAAAATCCCTAATGATAATCATTCAAGGAATAGTTGGGATTGGAAAATATTACCTAATCAGTTGCATTAAAGCTTCATTGAATATGCACTCTCCCTATGGACAAATTCCGATATTACTTTTTGCTCCCACATGAATTGCAACTTTCAACATACAAGCAACCACTATACATGCAACACTCAAGATTTAAATTAAAAACTTCTAGTGTTTACAAGAAAAAACATTGGCAGTGTTCCAGGAAGAGATGAAACATATACATTATGTTCTCATTGATGTGATGATATTCATAGGGCCTAAACTATTTATGCGAAAGCTGTCTACGTGAAGCATTTCTAGAAAACAACAATTTCCCATTCGGTCATTGCTCTATAATTCTTGTTGGTGATCTAGGACAACTACCACCTATTATGGACACACATTTATATGCAAGGCAAATACTAGGTAGGTATTTGTGGAACTCCTTCACCATTGTTGTAACCTTACAAACAATCTTCCACCAATAGGGTTAGGACGAAGAGCAAATCCACTTTCGTCTCCTCTTGACAAACATTAGGAACACAACTCCGCTACAACAAGATTGGGATATCCTTCAGTCATAGAAAAATACATCATTGTCTACAACAGAATGAAAATCCTTTAATGCAGACATACACCTATTTGCAACAAGTATTTTTGTGTTTGAACATAATAACCAAATGGTAAAGTCATTGAACAGGGAAATCACATGCACCATCACATAATGTCTTAGATTTTCTATCTTTAAGGAAGATGATGACCATCAATTGGACCAAAAAATCTTGTTATGTATTGGCCAACACATTATGTTGTTCTGCAATTTGTTGATCCAAGCAGGATTAGTTAATCGAACACTATGAATGGTCACCAAATTACCTATACACAAGGAGTCCACTCTCTAAACTTTCCAGCCTATGTTGTTGTGGAGTTTGTTACATATATCGGTCCACCATGGGACCATATCAACCCAAAAAAAGTGTCAATCCCACCCATAAAATGTGGCACCAAGAAACAAATCCCACTCAAACTGACATGGACCTGGACTATACATAAATTTCTAGAGGCTACAGAAATTTTGTTGGACTGGCAAATGTAGATAAGGAAGACAACTTGAAACTGGGAAGTAGACTGGAAAATGTAGATATGGAAGACAACTTGAAGCTGAGAGTCTTTTAAGTCATGTAATGCAGCTTGAAGCTCAGAAACTAAAAGTAGCAGAAAAGGCTTCAAGGAAGTCTGCAAGGCAACTTGAAGCTGGACAAATTTTAAGTCATGTACTGCATCTTGAAGATGGGAAGCTTTTAAGTCATGTACTGCAGCTTGAAGCTCAGAAACTAAAAGTGGCAGACCATGCTTCAAGAAAGTCTGCAAGGCAACTTGAAGCTGGGAAGCTTTTAAGTCATGTACTGAGAAACTAAAAGTAGCAGACAAGGCTTCATTACCTAATATTTAAAAAAAAAATAGTATGTAAGTGGCACCTTCAAAGAATGGGAAGACTCTCTCATCACTACCATTTTAGTTTAGTAAATAAACTAAAGTTTACTCTGTTGAAAAACTCCATTAGTTATACATTAAATAAACAAGTAAATATATTTCTTATTTACGGTAAAAAATAGTTGATTAGGTCTGATATGGGAATTTGATTCTACGAAAAAGAAAAACCACAGTGGGAGTTGAATCCATGACCTTTTGAACATGCTAATCCACTGAGCTATGCGGTCCGCACTGGATTATCTACTGAAAACAACTAAGACCATGATTTCCTTTATAATTTTTGTGAGACTTTTTCAGAAAAGTCTCTTGTCCCTTTGAGTCGGTGGCTTGTCAGGGTTTGATGCCTCCCTATGCAAGAGGATGGAGGTTTTCAAAATAAAGCTTGGATTTTTTTGTTTGAGATTATTAAAATTTACACTTGGTTAAGACACAAAAGCTCTAGCTGAGTGCATCCATGAATAATCTCTATAAAATATTCCAACAGTCTTGATCATCCCATCTAACAATGAAAGATAGAATGCATAAACATATGGGATGGGATGGCGTGCTCTGCTCTCTTATCATATGTTTCTTTTTATTCCAAAAAAATCATCCTAACAAGGGGAGGCCCCCCAAAATCACCCTAGAGATCCTTTACGATTATATGGAATTAGTAGAAAAAAAAAGAGAAGAGAAAGATGCCAAAATCCAAATAGAGTTAGAAACATTAGAAAAAAGGAGTGAAGAAAGAGACGTAAAACTCCAAATAGAGCTAGAGGCAATGATTGATGAAAAAAAATGAAAGATACCATTCAAACTCAAATAAAGGATAGATTCTTAGGGTTCAAGAGTGAATTGTAGACAATGAAGGATAGAATTCAAGAAATGGAAAAACATAAACAATCAACCCAAGAAGGAGGGTTTGAATAAAATCACAACTTGAGAGATAGGATTAAAGAGCTAGAAGAAAAACTAGCCAACAATTTTACCCTTAGTAATATGGAAAAAAAATTGGATATCAAACCCATCAAAGAGGAAATGAATAAGATAATCGAATTGGACCATGAGCGTAACAAAAGTGCCTTGAACCTCATAATTTTTGGTATAAAAGAACAACAAGAGGAGGATACGCTAGCAATAGTAAAAGAAGAATTAAAAAATAAATCACAAATTGATACAACTTTCCTCATAGAAGCAAAGAGGCTAGGACAAATAATTGATCACAAAGATAGGTTGATCCGTGTCAAAGTAAGTTGTAATGACCATAAATATAGCATACTTAGTAAATTTTCGAGCTTAAAAGGGTCAAGAATATTTATAAATGAAGACCTCATTCCCGAAGACCAAGCTGAATTAAGCAAGGAAGGTCAAAAGGTAAAAGAAGCTAGGAAAGAAGGAAAATGGGAAATAATTAGAAATCGAAAAGCTATTGTTAGAGATAGAGACCATAAGGATAATAATAAATAGGAATTTGGGACACTTGGGATCCTTTTTTGGAATTGTCGTGACATTTAAATTATGCTTATGATTGTAAGTCTGGATCTTCATGACTGCTAGAACATTAGGTAACTTGATTGTCTGCTATGTGTGCGTGTAAAGATGGATATTATCGTTTTTACTATAGAAAAATTCACTTTAACTCTCTATTAACATCTATACTTAATCTCCACCTACAAGTAAGTACATACCTATATCTTCTCCATATAATAATTTAGGTAATTGTTATGCCCCATACAATAGTGACCTGTAATATGAACTATTATTATTGTACTTCTATCCCGGATGAAGATCCTCCAATGTTTTCTACCAGTCCATTCATTACAATATTTGAGTTGTTCCCATAACAATAATTCCTACTATGTTCCTACAGCTTTGTGAAGAAACATAGGTCAATCGGGTTTCAGTGATCACAAGTGTCGAATAAAACAAAGGACCCTGTTGTTTGCCAAAATTCGAAATACGAAACGACTGTGGGCCAACATTTTGGGGTTTTGAGATTTGGGGTTTCATGAATACAAGATACAGACATCAACAAACAACATTTCCCGAAATTGCGAAAAGATGCTGAGCACTTCGGGGTTTCGGGGTTCGGGATTTCGTGAATACAAAAGTCAATCATCAACACAAAACAACTCCTGAAATTGTGAAAGGTGATCAGTACTTCGGGAATTCGGAGTTCGGGATTTTGCGAGTGCAAGTGCTCAAACAACAACATATACAAACCTCCGAAATGCAAAAAAGGAAAGGTGGGTCCTGCACTTCGAGATTTCAGGGTTTGATACTTCGCGAGTTCCGGTGTCCAAACATCGATATAAACAAATTTTCGAAATGCGAAAAAGGAAAAGGTGAGACCCACATTTCGGGATTTCGGGGTTCAGGGTTTCACGGTTTTCATACTCAACATACAACAATTCTCGTATTGTGAAAAAGAAATGAACTAACATTTCAGGACTTCGGGGTTCGGGGTTTCGAGGTTTTAAAAAACCAAACAACAACACACAACCACTCTCGAATTCCGAAAAGGTGAAAGGATGTGGGACAACACTTCAGGATTTCGGGATTCGGGGTTTGCAACTACCAAACAAAAACACCCAACAACTCTCGAATTCCGAAAGGTGAAAGGATGTGGGGCCAACACTTCAGGATTTCGGGATTCAGGGTTTCGGGGTTTTCAAATACCAAACATCCATCATAAACAAACTTCCAAAAAAATGTGAAAAAAGAGAAGGTGGGACCTACATTTTGGGGTTTCAGGGTTCGGAACTTTGTGAGTTCAAGTGCCCCAAGCCTCTTATGTAACCAACTTCCAAAATGCAAAAAGTGGAAGCTTCGGGGTTTTGGGGTTCATAAATTCGTGAGTTTAGAATCCATACATCAATATACACGAACCTCCAAAAGGCGAAAAAAAAGTTGGACTAAGTTTTCCTGCTGAAAAAAAATAATTAAGGTACTAATGCAATCAAAATGAAGAGGAAGAGAGTACTATGCTTCTACTATAACTCTTCACACTATTTTCGTCACTCCCTGCTCTTTATCCTTTGCGGGTACTCTTAATTTTTGTTTACTGGGAGAGCTCTTACTTTCATTTCTGGGAGATTGAAGGTGTAGAAGGATACAATATACCTTTACCTCACAGACCTAAAGCCTAAGGACTTAGGAATTTTACATGCACAGAAGAGCACAAAGGATAAAATTTTCTGTATAAGGTAAATTCTATAATATTCACTTAGAGCCTCTTTTAATCAATGCATTAAATGTCAACAATACTAGATGTGTGCATCTATATAAATACATGATTAAGAATATCATTCCATCAGAGATTGGTCATTATAAATGATGTTCTGAGGGATTTGAGTTTGGTTTCTTGGGGATTTATCTACAGAGAGGATCTGCCTCATTGTCGTTAATCTCCTCCTTTCCTTACTTACTTATAGAAATATAATTACATATTTCCTTCACATATATTCCCCACAATAAACAAAAATGGAAAACATTACAGTTCCAATTTAATCAATACAATGCGTCAGAAAAATCATTCAGACAGAGAATGGACATCATTCCAGTTTGGATTTAATATGACATCAAAATAAAAACATAGCCATTCATAATCGAGACGGGTAGATCAACATATCTGAATCCAATCCGCGAGAAGACAAAGGAAACAACCATGTTTCTCCCAACCATAGAATAGGGCAGCCAAGGTCACTTGCCCGATTCACCCCTTAGCCTGACCATGAATCCATGAGGGTGAACTTGGAAACTCCTTCTCAACCATGTCCTTCAATTCCAACAGTTATCCTCTTGCCTCACACTTACTCAACAATGCTCATAACAACAAGACAATTCTATTTTCAACAGACTCCTCTTGCCTCACACTCAATCCGCAGTGTTCATAACAGCAAGAGAGCTCAAAAAATCTTTTTCCCAGCATACTTGGCAGCGTCCTGCCTCCTCGCATATGTTATTTATCAATTTTTTCTCGGGTCTCTTTCCCTCCTTTGGGGATTTTTGCAGATCTCTTAATCGCTGATTTTTAGGGGCTGCCAATGGCCAAATCTTTGATTTTCCACTTCTCTTAATCAGCCTAGAGGTAGTTCCAACATGTTCTCCCACTCATGGAGTCATGGTCAACTGATTTTAACATGGTTGTTCCATTTGTCTTCCTGCAATTAATATAAATATTATGTTGTGATACAAGTGTCATATTCAAATAATTAGTTGGGTCAAAACAGATTTTTGCCCAACAGTCGCAATAATTAAATACAATTATTAAATTCAAAATTCGGAATTGCCATAAATGGCAAAAGTTTTCCAGATTTTAATTTGCCAAAAACGAAAATAAATTTCCACCACATAAAAAAAATATTTTATTTTTGGGGGATGTCACATGTGATATTTGATATCCCCGTTTCCAACCAAATAAACAACTTTTGACCTTTAAAATGACCATGAGCCTAACTCTAATCATAAACCTTTAACCCTAACTCTAAAATTCTCCATGCATAGGAGCACCATTGAAGAGAATTTTGATAATCAAAGGAATTTGCGCTTTGACAAAAGTAAAATTGACATTTTCTTAAAGGATTTAAATAGTAAATTAAACCTCCTAACTTATAAGGACAACATTGAAGAAATCTATGATAATTTTACAGCTACCCTTTCCACTTATATTAACAAGTTCTCTTTCGAGGTGTCCCATAAAAAGAATAATAGAACAACCAACCCTTGGTATGATAAAGAATGTAAAATTGCTAGGAAAGCCATTAGGAATGCTTCTAATGAGCCCTTAAAACTCGATAAGATCAATATGTACAAAGCCCTAATTAAAAGGAAAAAAAGATACTATATCAATAAAAGGCAAGAGCAACTCTCACAACTATACAAGTTGGATCCTAAGAAGTTCTGGATCCAAATTCTAAAACGCAATACTAAAGAAAATAATAGGATTCCCTTAACGGACTGGAATTCCTACCTTAAAAGTCTTTATGAGTTCCCTAATGCCATGGACACCATTCCTATTGTCCCTAAAAAGGAAGAAGTTTTTTCTTTAGATGACATAGAGTTCGGGGTTAAGCGGCTTGCAAATGGGAAAGCTAAGGACATTGAAGGCTACCAAGCTAAAATTTTTAAAATCGGAGGGCCAATCCTTATCCCTCACATACACAAGCTCTTCAATTTAGCAGTCAAGCAGGGCTTCCCTAAACCCTGGATGCAAAGCCTCATTATTCCTATTTTTAAAAATGGGGATAAAAGCATTCCCTCTAATTATAGGACCATTATGATTAGCCTGATTTTAGCCAAGCTTTATGGAATTATTTTGGAAAAGAAGATTAACATTTGGCTAGAAAGTCACGGTAAAAGAGCTAAAGGCCAAGCCGGGGTTAGGAGATATCGTTCAATTGTGGACCATCTTGTTACCTTTAGGATCATTGCAGAGGAGTTTCTCAATACTAAAACCAATCTTTTTTGTTGTTTTGTTGACTTTAGAAAAGCTTTTGACATGGTTCCTAGGAAAAACCTTTGGAATAGGTTGGAAGAGATAAAAGTGTCTCTCGAGTTGAGGGCTGCTGCAATAAGGATGTATGAGAAAATTATTGCTAAGTTTAAAAACACTGAGGGTTGGTCAAAAAATATTGACTGCAATATCGGAGTCAAACAAGGTTGTCCCTTGTCCCCTACCCTTTTTGGCATATACATTGATAAGTTAGAAGAATGCTTGGAAAAAGCAGGTTGTGTCGGTCCTACTCTCACTGGTATAGCCATCAATCTTCTTCTTTATGCCGATGATATCGTTCTTATGGTAAGGAGTCCCCATGATCTTGAAAACCAACTAAGAACCCTCAAGGATTTTTGCTCCAATATGTGTATGACTATTAATACAGATAAGACTAAGGTCATGATTATTAAATCCAATAAGATCTCTTATGATACCTTTGTATATGACAACAACAACTTGGAGGAAGTGACTTCATACAAATATCTTGGAATTGATATTTACCACAAGCTCAATTGGAATTAAAGCATTGAGAAAAGGATTATTGGGGGATGGAAAACTTATTATGGGCTTGAAAACAATTGAAAATCAACAGATCTTTGGAGTTTGGATAAGAAGAAACTCCTCTTTGAGACTCTTGTTACACTTGTTATTCTTTATATATGTGAAGTCTGAGGCTGTAGTATCTCTTGTGAATCCTAGAGAAAGATAGAGTAAATACAAAAGAATTTTATAACCTATAATCTCAAAATTAAATGAAATACGCCCTATCCCATCCTCCTCGTAGAAACAAGCCTCTCCCCCATTGAGAGCATGGCTATGGCTAGATACCTAATGTATAAGAACAAGTTAAACAACATGGAAGACAAGAGGCTACTTAAAATTGTTTCAAAATAAAGTCATAACCACCATCGACTCAAGCGAGGATGGCATAAAGACGCCCGGTCTTGGCTAAACTATTGGGGAATCATGGACAAAACCATTTTGCAAAATAAAGATACTATTAAAAAAAACGTCACATCAAAATTTAAGGAAAAAATGTGGTGTGATAAAGAGTTAGAGGAAAAAATAAAATTAAGGTATTATAAAGATGTAATCAAACCTAATCTAGAAGATCAAAATTATCTATCTGTTTTGCCAAGTGTAAAGAAAAAAAAAACATTTCTAAGATAAGAACAAATTCTCATGAGCTCCATAGTGAAACTGGGTGTTGGTCAATTCCTAAAACACCATGGGATGAAAGAGTGTGCCACCTTTGTGACACTAATAAGGTTGAAGATGAAAATCACTTTCTCTTAGATTGTCCAGCCTATACCCATATTAGATCTCATTTTCAAAATATTGATCACACTACCAACCTTCCTAACCTCTTAACTCAACAAAAGTATGGTGATATTGAAAAGCTTGTCTTAATGCTTATAAAATTCTAAAGAATCACAAGTAATCACTTACCCTTTTAAAGTTCAATAGACCAATTAAATCTTAATGAACGTTAATCATCATCATCAGTTCTACTTACATTATTACCTATTCCTAATCACTATTTATCGTTCCTAATCACTATATGTTAGCAGCGCTCAGCTGTTGCTTACTATCATTTGTGAGCAATGCTTTTAAAAAAGAAAGGGCCCAACCAATGATCTCTTGATCTAAAGTGATATGCTCTACCATTGAGCTATAGGCCCATACACCTGGTTATAGATTTTATTTACTTATCTCTAGTTTTACTAAAACGTGAATTTATAACAGACCTGGAAAAGCCGACGACAGCCATGCAACGCCATAGTGATTGCTCATACACATCGCCGGGAACACAGAAGAAAGGCAAGGAATTAAAAGAGAGCATCAAAGGTGTATTATGATTCATTTTAAAAGGCTAAGAAATCAATAACAAATTGAAAGGTATATTATGATTCATTTTACCTTTAGTTTTATTATAAGTATGATATTTTTAATCTAGGCATGTAAAGTTGTACATAATTATAATTTATAATTTATAATTGTTTAAATTGAATTTTTGAATTTAGAAATGGATTCTACATGCTGAATTTTTTGAGGACAATCTAATTATACATAGATTTAATCACTTAAATTTACAAAAAAAAAAAAACTTAAAATAATTATATTACAATAAAAGAAATAAAAATACTCCTTAAATATAAGCTTAAAAAGATTTATTTATAAATTTTTTGTTTTTAAAGTTTTTTATTAAATATCTTTTTTATTTTTTATGAAATATTTTAAAAAATAAAAAAATACTTAAAAAAAATTAAAAAAATACTTAAATAATTTTTAAAAAATACTTAAATATAAAATTTTTCATTTTATTTTTTTATTTTTTATCTTATTTATTTTTACTTTAAATATATAATTTTTTTATTTATTTTTTATTTTTTTTATTTTTTATCTTATTTATTTTTACTTTAAATATACAATTTTTTCTATATTTTATGTATATTTGTACATATGCAAGGATCTTTATCATACTAGGTTATAAGAATACCAAGGGGAACATGCCATTTATTTGGCACTTGAATATGTGCTTCCAAATTCAATGTTGTGCAATTTTTATGTTTTGTTAATGTTAATATAATGGATGAAATATATGGTTGTTGTAGAAAGAAAAGCCAATTGATTGGGATGATAAAGGATGATAGAATAGGCAAAGTTTACAAGATTTATAATTTTTATGTTTTTGTCAATAATATGATTGTTGTAGAAAGGGAAGTCAATTAATTGGGATGACACAATAAGCGAAGTTTAGAAAAGATTTCAACATTAGTATTTTTGAGGTTTATCATTTATTGTTTAAGTTATTTTTCTCAAACCAATGCTCCAAAATACTTAAGTATTTTTTTTTGAACATAGTCTAAAAGTTTTAGGTTTTGGATTTTTTTAACAACCATTATTAAAATTTGGTTATACAAATGTTGGTGAAATCACAACTTTTTAGTGTTTTAATATTCAAGAAAAGTAATATTCATAAGTATTTATTTGATCATATTATATTATACATAAAATAGTAATCAATATTTCTTTTAATTAAATACTTTTTATTAATAAACAAATTCAATTTAAATATAATAAATAAAATCAATTTTTTATTTGATAAATTATATATTTGATAATCTTAAACCAAACTAAGAGTATCAGGTAATGTATTAAAAAAAAAACATTACAATCTAGTAACTAAATTTTTATTATAAATACTAAAATTAAAATATAGTATAACAAGGGTTGCATGACAAATTAGTCCCTCCCAAGTAGATTTGGAAATGGAGATGATAGCTGACACCCTATAATTATTGATGAAACATGAACAATATGTTGACTAGGGGTTAGTTTCATAGTCTTAAAAGAAATCAATTTGTAAATATTTTAAATGAAAAAAATTAATACAGTCATAAAGATTGAAATTGAAAGATTGGAATTCAAAGAATTCGACCTAGACTCACAAGGAATGGAGGAAGACTTGCTGCTCCATGACACTTAGTTTATAGATTTGTCATATGTCCTATTGGCCATGATCTCTGACCACATTTTTACTTTAATGTGGATGTTGTATATTTTTGGGATTAACCTAAATTTCCTTCCATTTAAGTTAAACCAACCAAATGCAAATTGCATTTTAAAAATATTTGATTTTTTTTTTTTTTTTGAAAATAAACCTTTCAAATTTAATAATATAATTTTTTATATAATATTTATTATATTACATAATAAATGTAATCTAAATAATATAGTAGATAATACATATAATATAAATATAATGATAAATAATATATTAGATAATAAATATAATATAGATATAATAATACATAATAATAAATATATGGTATAACTTTTTATATTTAGATGTGGTGATTAGTGAAATTTATTGATTATGTAATTAATTCTACATATTGAAAGACTTGAAGGAAGCAATAATACTTCAATTTTATCAATCAATAACTATAGTCCCATGGCAGGGACTAATAATAATAATAATGAAGAGGTGGTATTTATAGTAGATTTGAGTAAATATAGATGATTCATTGAATGAAAAGAATGTATTTGTA
This sequence comes from Picea engelmannii, assembly GCA_009831015.1. Taxonomy (NCBI): domain Eukaryota; kingdom Viridiplantae; phylum Streptophyta; class Pinopsida; order Pinales; family Pinaceae; genus Picea; species Picea engelmannii. The sequence goes on from ML806283.1 coordinate 70,476, forward strand.
ATGGGTACCAAATATCCTATGAAGTTGAATGAAGTATTCTTAGTATTTAATTTTGTAAGTTTCAAGTTTTTACCTTGTATATTTATATGATCTAATTTCTCAATACTTTTTAGTATATATATTATAAATGTTATAATTTTTTGCAACTTTGAATGGGTATATATTTATATGGTTTAATTTTTCAATACTTTTTAGTATATATATTATAAATATTATACTTTTTGCAACTTCAGTGGATATAATGGTTAAGAACAAATATTTTCTCTTTGAAATATAATGGTTAAAAATACAAATTTTCTCTTTTAAAAATTATATATTCAAAACAATACATTTCTTTAATATATACATTATTATAAATATTATAGTTTCGTGTAATTGAAATGTGTCTTAACCTCCTACATGTTAAATGATTAATATTAACACAATTTTTGTATTTTTAAGATAAATTTTTGTATTTATTATATATATATATATATATATATATATATATATATATATATATATATATATATATTTTCAAAACAATACATTTCTTTAATATATATTATTATAAATATTATATACATTATTATAAATATTATAGTTTGGTGTAATTGCAAGGTGTCTAATAAATATTATAGTTTCGTGTAATTGAAGTGTGTCTAATGGTTAACCTCCTAACCTCCTACTTGTTAAATCTCCTACATGTTAAATGATTAATATTAAAACGATTTTGTATTTATTAAATAAATTTATACTTAACTTTATATATGTGTATTAACTTTATATATGTGTATTTTTTTTATGAATGTATTAATGTATAAGTGTATTAATATATTAGTATAAGTGTATTAATTAGGTTGTTTATTTTTAATAATGAAAATAAAATTATATATGTGTGTTTTTTCCTTTTTAAGTATATTAATGTATTAGTCTAAATGTATAAATATAAATGTATTAGTTAGATTGTTTATTTTTAATAATGAAAAATAAATTATATATGCGTATGTTTTTTCCTTATAAATGTATTTTAGTGTATTTTAATGTATTAGTAAAATGTATAAATATAAGTATATTAGTTAAGTTGTTTATTTCTAATAATGAAAAAGAAAAGCTGTTATTCTCCCTTTTTATGGTTCAAATTTTATTTTCTAACTTGTTTGCTATTCATATGTCAATTGTTTATGCTTTTTTAAATGTGTTTTCTCTACATGGTAGTCTCTACATTTTCCTCTTTTCAAGAATTATATTCCATCAAGAATTACATTCCACATGGAGTGGATGTAGAGAAATTTTCATGGTTCAAATTTTATTTTCTAGTCTGTTTGCTATTCATATGTCAATTTGCTATTCATATGTCAATTTGCTATTCATATATCAATTTGCTATGCATTTTATTTTCTAACCTGTTTGCTATTCATATGTCAATTGTTTATGCTTTCTCTACATGGTAGTCTCTACATGGTAGTCTTTTTGTAAATGTGTTTTCTCTACATGGTAGTCTCTACATTTTCCTCTTTTCAAGAATTACATTCCATCAAGAATTACATTCCACATGGAGTGGATGTAGAGAAATTTTCATGGTTCAAATTTTATTTTCTAGCCTGTTTGCTATTCATATGTCTGTTTGCTATTCATATGTCAATTTGCTATTCATATATCAATTTGCTATTCATTTTATTTTCTAACCTGTTTGCTATTCATATGTCAATTGTTTATGCTTTCTCTACATGGTAGTCTCTACATTTTCCTCTTTTCAAGAATTACATTCCACATGGGGTGGATGTAGAGAAATTTCATAGAGTTGGAGCATTTGTCTAAATCCCGGTTGGTTGGAAACTTTCCGCTAAGAATCTGGTCGTCTCAAACATTTGGTCGTACGGTGTCGTAACAGAAAACCTAATTGGCGATGTACTCCATCTAAAGGGGCGTTGTCCAAATTTGAGGAATTCCGTATTGGCAGACAAAAGCCTGCAGTCCATGCTACCCCGAACCTCCAACCAGCAAACTGCTTTTAATTTCACAAGCTCACTGAATCTGAACCCACAGTACATAACAAATCTAATTAGGGTTCGCGCAACGCAGAGATATTTAAATGATTTTGCTGGGTTAAACAAACAATTTGATAATAATAACAATGAGATTGATAACCAAACCGAATCAAACCTGGTGTCGTTTCTATAACCCCAACGCCAATAACGTTGGTGATCGCCCCAAACAATGTCTAATTCTCTTGCAGATAACATGTACCCAATTCACCCTGTGGATCGCTCCAGCCAAAACAACTATTGTCGTTTCCACAAGAATATGAATTATTAATGAACGGCGTTATGAAAAATCTGGTTAACCAAAAGGCGCCAGAGAATATAAAATATATATGAATACCTTTGTTCCCCCGTCTATGAGAATTGAATCGCAGAGACGAAAGTAGAGTTCTTTCTTTGAAGAGAATGCGATGGGCGAGACCGTCTTGGAAAATATCTGCTCCAGGCATGGTTGAGGGAGCCATTTGTTTCATACAGAGTCAGAATTTGCAGCAGATCTAAACAGTCTGGAAGCGGGGTTGCAGATTCGAGAGAATGGGTTTAAGAGGAGCTGCGTAGCACCAGCGTGCTTCCTCGAGCAGTCGTTTGCTGCAGGATGCCTGTGCTCCTCCAATTGAGTGGTCAGAAAAAATTAGGAGAGAATGGATTTAGTTGTTGAATATTAAACATTGCGGAGACATATTAGTGAGAGGCGGTGAGAAGGTGCATGTAGGCAGATCGCCACGGGGACAGTCATCATCGATTACAGTAATAGTACAAGCAATGATAGCACAGGCATGACTGAATTATAAAGCTGAATTCAGATCCAACTAACTCCACTCTTGGAGGGATAGGTTGAGAGAATATCTCAACATCCTCCTACAAATCTTCAAACCAATCTCCAACTCAACATAATGCATTAATGAAGCATTATCTCTAACACCCCCCTTTAATGCTTACA
>ML806283.1:73998-96764 GCA_009831015.1 Picea engelmannii
TAGATCTTGTAATCTCTAGACCTTATAGCAGTCTCAATTCCAGGTTCTACAAGAACAATAAGGTATTTGTATATACAATAAAGCATTAGTATATACTCCTTCAAGTTCTCTTGACAAGGGCGACTTAGACTTCCTTTCCTTTTACGTGACTTTCAATAAATACTTAGCACATGGAAATCTATTTTTTTTCTTTTACCTTCCCATCAACAACATGATAATGGCTTATGTTCTATGCAATGAATTTGCTATATACTTCCACATTTCCGCTTGTAAGACTGCAGCAAATGAAATAACGACTAGCAGTGATCAATGACAACATCTTAATAACGACTCTTCGTTTTGGAGGTGACAACAACACATAGAGTTCTCTCAAGGCACCAACGAATTTCTTCAACAGTGGCTCGTCGACCCTGGGTGCGTCACATCCTTTTAATCATCTCTGCGATTCAAACAAATACAGATAGTGTCCTGTCCATAGCAGCGGCTCCTCTTGATCACCGACAGTAATATATGTTGCTCCAACGTGCAGAAAAACTCCTCCTAGGACGACTCACACATAGGTATTAACAACGAATAGGTAGAAGATCCTTCTCGTGAGGAAATCAAATCAAGCGAGCATTACTCCCACTCTGATACCAAATTAGAAACAAGGAGAGCTGCAGATTACACACAAACAGATAATTGTAATTGTATTATTTTTTCATAGACACAACACAATACACATATATAAAGCTGAATTCAGATCCAACTAACTCCACTCTTGGAGGGATAGGTTGAGAGAATATCTCAACATCCTCCTACAAATCTTCAAACCAATCTCCAACTCAACATAATGAATTAATGAAGCATTATCTCTAACAGACTGCAACGACAAGACACACATGGCCTCCGCCAGCTGCTTTGAAGAACTAGAACACACTAACTCTAAACTCGAGCATGGTATTCAAAATTATATGTGGCGTTGTTTATTTTTATCTTTTGTCTGAATCAGAGATGAGGACATAAATCAGGATGAATAGTAAGTTTTTGTTGTTTAAATTGCATTTATGAGTGAATAAATGAATTTAGCCTATTGAAAATTCTTGAAAATTTTGTATTTTCAAGAATTAAATAGAAATAATCATTGATCGAAAGAGTCATTCGTCTTGTAGAAAGAATTGATATTGTTGTTTAAATTACATATCTGAATGCATAAATGAATTTAGCTATTAATCTTGTTGTTTAAATTGTATATCTAAATACATAAATAAATTCAAAATACTAAAAATTCTTGAAAGTTTTGTATTTTCAAAAATTAAATAAAAAAAATCATTAATCAAAAGGTTCATTGGTCTTGTAAAAAGAATTGGTCTTGTAGAGAGAATTTGTTCAGTACATAAAAAAATTCTAGAATACTAATTCATTACCATTACAGATTTAGAAAGAAGAAACCAAAATTTTCGCAACCTTACCAATATCTATTCCCAAATTTATTGCATTGTGAAGGATAGCTGAAGGCACAAAGTCTGCGGATGGTCGGAAGCCCATTTTACTTTGAGCTAGGAGATATGGTAAGATTAGCTTGCTTGTCATCTTATGGTCGTTCATCTTGAGAAAACTATAACATGAAGAATTATGTTTCGTCTAAGTTTTTGTACAATCATCTATTTTTAACAGGCATAGCAAAGTCGACACCAAGCCAAGCGTGGTAGAGTTTAACCTATATGACACGAGCATCATGATATCTCATATCTTCATGGCATTGGTATGATGCACATACTTTCATACCCTTGCTACACCGAGGATTTTGTAATTTCTTGGACATGAGTCATACATAGCAACTACTCCCTGCTACATTGTGCCATTTAACATATCAATCTTTGAATTTCATATAATCATTGCATTTCATATAATCAATGTTTTCCATTCCTCTGTTATATAATGGATGTGCTTGTTTTACTATTGACAATATTACTATTGTCACCCAATCATAGACCGAAGCCACCCTCCGAGCACCTTAACCTTGACACATAATCACTTTGGAAGCAAACCCTAGGCTAGATAGCCAAACAAAGGGCAACACACCTTTCCCTAAGGATAGCACACCAACAAGAGATGATCAGATAGTCCAAACCCTAACCAAGAGATAGTCCAAGCCAAAGCATAACTATTAACTGCAACAACTGCAACAACAACTCTCCTCCAAACCTGCGCACAAACTGGGCACTGCAGTGTGCACAAGTGTTGCTTTACAGTTCTGAGAATTGCCTGCCAGAATGAAGACTGGCCTCCTATATTTATATTAATTCTGGCTAACTTCCCAGGCCGACTTCTCATTCTGGGTATCTGTCTGTTCAGTATATTATTATTTCTTTTGTCCGACTTCTTCTCTTGGAGGCTAATAACCTAATACAAATTATCTTCTTGAGCCGACAAGTCTTCTAGGGTTATTAGCCAACTGATTAGGGTTTCTTCAGGTTTACACGTGGAGGTAAATACCTCCCACAACTACCATAATATCAACACTCCCCCCTAGCTAGGGAGGTATTTCAGGTGATGGTATTGAGCACAAAAAACATACCATTCACCCGGTAGCATCAACATAGTCGTCTAGACTATCTCATGACTAGATCATGAGCATTATCATCAGTGTCATCAACTGCATCATCTCTCAGAAACATACTCTATTTGAGTAATCAGACATGATGCTCACTCCACAGAGTGACATAAGAGCCATTGTTCTAATCTAGAAGAATAAATGTTCTGAACCATTTTCTGTTTGAAAAATCTCTATTCATTGATCATCCATCTAGCTGATAATCATTTTCAACATTGTTGATAGTCTTTAAGACAATACGAACAATATCATTTAATAGAACACAACTATGTCTATCCATAGTAGTACACAACTACAATCCAATGGTACACTACCACACCAAGTAACAAACAAGTACTTGATCAATAACGTATAGTCACAAACAATGGAACACATCCACCACAGTAGTATACATCTATTGTCGTACAATCTTCATAACAATCATGTGATATCAACCTGCACAAAAACAATGTTATGATATAAACTAAATCATCTGGGCCAATATTTCACTCACATCTGTGAGATCTGAAAGAATAGCTGCCCTCAGAGTATAACATCAACGATGAGCTATCTGCCTTATTCTTCTCAAACAAGGAAGAATGATTGTTTTGATTTCTGAGCCTGGACCATTCCTCACCCTGGGCCATTCCTCTGACACTAAACAAAGTGTAACCTGGAGAGAATGAATCTGCCCTAAGAAATTCCTGTCCCTGTTTGTTGAGCCTAGACCATTCCCCACCCTGGGCCATTCCTCCGACACTAAACAAAGTGCAACCTGGAGAGAATGAATACATCCTAAGGAATGACTGTCCGGACCATTTCCTCTGTTAACCACAAGAGGAAAAGACTGTCTTGTACCAACCTCCAAAATGGACCATTCCTCATGTTAACCACAATGAGAAATCGTTGTACGGCGAGGCGGGCCAGTATTCTTGAGTAACCCTCAAGAAGAGAGACTGCCCTAGACCGCTCCTCATGTTAAGCACAATGGGAAGTCCCTGTCTATGGTACATCAATAATCTGGACCATTTTCTGAGCTAGAAAATGTCTGTCCATCAAAAATCTCAATCCACTTTCCGAACTGGAAAGAATCTGTTTATCCTGGACCATTTTTCGAACTGAAAAATGACTGTCCACCAATCAATAATACATTAGTGCTCCCTCCCAACCTAGGAGTCATCTCTTTCTTTTTCAATAAGGAAGTTGTCTCCACGAGCTCCATCTTGAGTACACAAACTCTTTCATCTTGAACAAAATATTTACCAAAATGTCTGCTTATCTGTGGAGATATGTATTGGAGAACCACTTTCTCCTTTCTGGACTTCATCACAGATAATGTAATGCTTGATTACAAATGTACTTTGTTCTAGAACATTGGTTTTCTCTGAAGACTTCATGTAGATATGATCAATAAGGTATATCATTGTTTGGAAAACTGGAACATATCCATGTGGCACTTCTTCTGTCATCATGAGATCTGATCTTCTGAGTAATCATCTTGATACAATATCTCTGTTATAGAAAATCTTCACCACGCTTCTGCTGTGCACTGGAGGTTCTCCACCAAGTTATCCTCTTCCATCTGCATACAAGGGTCTCTTTCTGGTATGCCTCAAAGTCTTGAGGTTGCTCTTCATATGCTCCTTGTTCAATTGCTCTGGAGAACAGTCTTTGCATACATCTGATGTAGAACGTCAACTCATGGATGTTGCGGATGATATAATGACTCATGTAGAGGTATGTCTGGTTCACTGGAACAAGTAATCATCATAGTCTTCTCCCTCTATCTCGGAGAACCTCTAGCTCTGGATCTTGCAATGCTTGCATATATAGACTGTTCTTCATCACAACTTTCAGTTCCTCTACTTGATTTTTTTTATTGAGTTCATATCAGATTGGTAATCTTGTGATTCTTAATACAATGACTGGTTGTTCTAGCTTCTCTTTCTTTCTTGGAATCTTCATTTTCTTCCTGATGTTTTCTAGGCCTTGGGTCCATGGAGTTTCTTATATATTCCATGCCCTAAAGATTCCATTTCTTTCTTTCATCGGATGTGGATGAACAACCAGAGATAGTTTAAGGTTTCTCTTCGAAGAAGTCTTCTTCTATGGTTGAACTGAACACGTGTTGCTTTTCATGTTTTCTACCATGGATATATACTTCATCATCTTTAATGGATCATAGGATTAGCTCCCTCCTAATCCTTGCTTCATGTATGAGTGCATATGATTGGATCCCTCTGTCTAACAGAGTCCACGCTTCTAGATGCATCTACAATATGTAATCGGCTCCCTCTGTCTAATAGAGTCAACACTTCCATCTTATTGTCTTCTTCAAAAACGTCATAAGTCTTTCTCCAAATTCCTCTTGATTGCTGACTTCTTTCTATATTTACTTCTTCTAAGTCTCTTCATTATTGATTCTGATTTCAGCTTATCTTGTAATAACTTCCACTTCCATAGGTATAGTTCTTCTTGGAACACATTATCTTCCAAGAGATAGATATACAAGATATGTACAAAGACTATGAAAACAAGATATGTACAAGAACTAAGAAGAGTATTGTTACCTTCAGACGAAGAAGTCTCTTTCATCCTTCTTAGTCTTCTTTGTAGGTTCCTTTTCTTCGGCAACTGATGCTTTGTGTTTCTCCTTCCTTTTCTTTAGCTCAGAACAATGATTCTTGCAGTGACCATACTTTCGACAGTTGAAGCATTGTATTTCTGAAATAACTTTCTCTTGATTTGGCTTCCTCCTTGAACCAAACTTCCTTTTGTTCCTGAAATTCTTGAATCTTGCTGTGAAGGCTTGATCATCGTACTTCTTTTGGGGTTTCTCTTTTGCATTAATCCTAGATTCTTCTTGAGCACAACAAGTCCAAAGTTCTTCAAATGTTGGATATTCCTTCCTTGTGTTCATGCTTGCGGCAAATGCATCCCACGTCTTGGGAATACCATTGAGTACTATGTTTACCGATTCCTTCTTTGAAATGATCTCTTCAATAGCTTGTAGTTGATCTCTTAACTAAGATATTCTCACAAAGTATGATGTTATGTTGTCATCATCATTCATCTTCATGTCATGGAGCTCATTCTTCAGACTCATTATTTGTCCAATGTTTCTAAATGAGAAGAGGTTTGTTAGGGCATCGTACATCTTCTTCGATGAGTAAATATGGGAGATGTAGGGTATCAAGTGGTATTTTATAGATTCCACTATGATACTCATAGCATTGATGTCATCGTCTTTGAACTTCTCCATAACTGCAACGTTCTGCGGTTCCTTCTCTTTTCCTTCTACAAACTCTGGTTTCACGATCTTTCCTTTCACGATATCGAACAATTTATTCTTGGCAAGGATGAGGTCAATCCTTGTCTTCCACGATCTGAAGTTAGAAGCTCCATCTAACTTGTTTTCTGACTTCATACAATAATTCATGGCTTCTTTGACTTGGTCAAACCCTAGATCTGACCGAAAACTAAAACTTGACGTCTTGGCTTGCTGAGAGTACCAGGGGATGCTCTAGGCTAAGGCACATTGATCTATCCAGAAATTAGGTCGATCCCTTCACTTAAGGTGCCTCAACAAGAGGATTAGGGTTTCTGCAACTGCACCTGCTAGTAACCCTAGCGACAGTGCTATGGTGACTGCTCCTGCTAGAAACCCTAGCAACAGTTCTTCAACGAGCTTAATATCATTATGGCTATGTTTCCTTCTAGCAGTTAGACTAAATGAAGGAGGTGTGGGCCTATAACCTATTAGAATATAATAGATGTGCTCGTTTTATCATTGACAATATCACTATTGTCACCCAACCATAGGCTGAAGCCACCCTCCGAGCACCTTTAACTTGACATAGAATCACTCTGGAAGAAAACCCTAGGCTAGATATCCAAACAAAGGGCAGTGCACCTTTCCCCAAGGATAGAGCACCAACAAGAGTTGATCAGATAGTCCAAACCCTAACCAAGAGATAGTCCAAGCCAAAGCATAACTGCTAGCTGCAGAAGCTGCAACGACAACTCTCCTCCAAACCTGTGCACAAACTGAGCACTGTAGTGTGCACAAGTGCTGCTCTGCATTTCTAAGAATTGCCTGTCAGAATGAAGACTGGCCTCCTATATTTATAGTAATTCTGGCTAACTTCCTGGGCTGACTTCTCATTCTGGGTATCTATTTGTTCAGTATATTATTATTTCTTCTAGCCGAGTTCTTCTCTTGGAGGCTAATAACCTAATACAAATTATCTTCTTGAGCTGACAAGTCTTCTAGGGTTATTATCCAACTCATTAGGGTTTCTTTTTGCTTCCCAGAGTATTCTATTCCCATCAGGTTTACACGTGGAGGTAAATACCTCCCACAGATACCATAATATCAACAATATCAACCTTAACAAAGTCTTAATATAAAAGCAATTAGAAATAGTAGGCTAAGTAAACAGATCTCTTTTTCAGGCAAAATAATAGGTCTAAATTTGGATAGATTTTCAAGGGTAGTTTGAGTTTCCCATGGATCAAAGTTTCATGCATTTCAGATCCATACTCCAAGAGTTTTGCCCCATTTTAAACCAACCCAAATGCTCAGAAAATTGATATTAGATATTTTAAATGTTAAGTGACTTTTTTTCTCCAAAAAATTTCACTTTATATTATATATGTAATATAAACTATTCATCAATCAGAAAGTCATTAAAAAATAGAATTTCTTAGGACTAATCAGCAAAATCATTCAGCTCCCATTCTCCATGATCCCATCTCCAGGGAGGAGTAGAGCCACAAAAAGATATGCTACGAAATATTCATCCAGGGGAAATGCCAATAGACAATATCACCCTCCTAAGATATGAAAAATAGTAACCCAAAAAACTCTCATCATGTCCTAGTGAAAAAAGATAGCAACGCACATCAATAGAACAATATAACAACTAGTAAAGGTTTAAGAAGAGGTGAGGACTTTCATGATTCTCAATGCATTGATAGAAGGTAGGCTTCCTTGGTGTTTTGTTGAGCACCATCTTTGAAAGGCTATCAACTTCTTGATTTCCTTCTCTATATACATGATTGAAGGTGACTTTTGAAAGAAAGAGATTAATTCACTTACTTGGTCCTTCCAACATTCCAATGAGATAACCTGTAGTCAGCCTTTACCTCACATCTAGTCTATAATAATCTTGGAATCACCTAAAATATGTATCGACTGTAAGGACAACCTATTTGCCAAGGTAAGAAACACCCATGCTCCTAGTAGTTCTGCTCTTGTATTAGAGCATGGACTGCAATTTAAGAACCATTTGTAGCTGCAATTCTTGCTGATTTTTATTACCCCACCTGCTCCAATATTTAATCCAGATGAAGAGGCCGTTCCATCGAACCATCCAAAAACACTGCTCATATTTGTCTGAGTAGATTTAGATCTCCACATACGGGCTATCTTCACTTGAGTGTGATCTTTCAAGGTCAATAGCAACAGATGAGCTACCTTCAGTGCCGAAGGACTTTTGTCTTAAAAAATGGTCTGGTTTCGTTCCCTCCACAGAATCCAATGAGTCAAGGATGGTAATGAATGCAACTTTGGTTTTGTAACACTCCAATGCTTAAAACATTCATTAATATTATTTCCTATCCAGCTACTAAATGACATGAATCCATTCCTAGGAATAATCAAAACAATGAATTACTTCAACTGAAGACAACTTTTTCCATTCACTGATATAAGTCGGTGAGCATAGGGAACAAAACCAATCACAAGACATAGAATTCATGCCTCTCTCTGTCCTTATGTTCATTACTATTGGCTGAACTCAACTTTGAAATATCGATGCAACTTTTTTATAGAAAAAGAAGAGGTTTTCCCACAAGAGTTGAAGTTGGAATGCTCAATAGTCAAAACAAAGAAAGAGAGGTAAAAAAATAACTTTCCTTCCAAAATCCAAAATTCCAAAAATGTATATGTACATGCATGATACCTAAAACTATACACTTCTTAGTTCATATATAGCTTCATATTGCCTAACCACCATAATATGAAAAACAAAATCTTATTGCAACTTTCTAGTTAATGTTGGTCAAAATCTCAATAGGAAGAGATATTGTTGTACAATTCTTGCTTCAAACCTGTAGCAAAAAGTTGAAACAATCCCAGAGAACAAGTCCAATTGTAGCTCCTTGTAGTATGTTTGGAATTATAGAGCTTTTACTCATGATTAGCATTGGCTTTGGCTTAGGTTCTAGTTTTAGCAAGGGGGTAATGTTAGAGAAACCGTAATTATGTTTTCTCTAATATTGCCCCCACCCATGATCCCGGTGGATATCAGTGGCCACCCACCTTTTCCAACTGGCTCAAAATAGTTTTCTGGCAATTTTGGTAATTTACTATTTTTAGCAGTTTTTAACTTCCGAGGCCATTTTGAGACCCTAAATGACGTTTTTGGAAAAACAGGGAGAGACATGAAAGTTCCTTCGATACTTCCCCCAAAATGAATCTCCTCGACTATACCTTTCCAACAGGCTATCATGCACCTGAAACGAAGATCGTATGCAGAAGTTACAACCCCAGGAAGTTGATGTACTAACTTACCCAAATGGGGCTCACATGAATTTTGGCGCTTCATCTCCTAGGGTTAGGTTTTTAGATTTATAGGATTTTTTGCATTATTGTTTATTGTAAAAAGGCCTTCAGAGCCTCATTGTAATCATCTTCTTGCGAATGCGAGTAACCATCACATCTCTTCTCAGAGATAAGTTGCCACTATTCTAGAGAGTCTTTCACTCAGTATTTTTACAGTTTATGTACATTTATTTCATTAATAGAAATCATGTATTACTATATATCTGTGACTCTTGTTATATTTCCGATATATCTCTATTATATTATTGTCTCTCTTGCAATATCTCTTAATATTTCTGTGTTATATCTCCGCTCTCATTTCGTGCCAAAAAAATCTGGATCAGTGGTATCAGAGCAGGCTGCTCTTGGTAGTTTTTTAGTGCATGTCCCCGACGAGGCCCGAGTATAACAAGTTGGGTCTTGAGATTGTCTCTCTTGTGGACAATATCTCTCGCACGCCCAAGAAACCCTCCATGGTGGAAGAAAAGAAAAATGACGGAGCAGAAAATCCTATCAATTTGTTGCTTGAGAAAGCTCTCACGTGACAAAGGGACGAAATGATGGAGAATTTTTCCCACATCCTTAAATTCCTCCTTATAGCATCAGGCGCATCTTCATCAAGAGACCACTTTGGAGGCACCTCACCTTTTAAGGTATAGGTCAATTTTGATATTCCTATATTTGAAGGTCAGATAGATGCAGATGCCCTAGATAAATGGTTAAATATGTTAGAAGGTTATTTCTCTGTTCATAATTTTTTTGACAGAGAAAATATAATCTTCGCACTCCTTAAGGCTCTCCCCCATGTCAAAAATTGGTGGGAAACTTACTGGGAGCATATTTCCAAAGAGGAGTCTGGAATATATGGGGCCGAGCCCACTTGAAATTTTTTTGTGGATGCGGTAAAGGAACATTATTACCCTATTTGCAACTATGAGGACCAATACATGAGATGGACCACACTGTGGCAAGAGAGGAGACAAGCAGTGCCAGAGTTCACCAATACCTTCCATACCTTACGCACCAAGCTGGTTATCAAAGACTCTAAGCAACATTTGGTTCTGAAATACCGCGGGGCTCTACACATATACATCCAAACTGAAATGGATTTTCTAGAGATCTCATCACTCATTCTACTTATTGTTATGTTGTTAAAATCGAGCAGAATTTTAAGCACCAGAAAAAATGGGAGTTTGGATATGCAAATCAACAACAACCAAAGTATAAGAAAGACGACCCTAAAAAATAGCTTCCTGAAAACCAGTCTAAGCCACATGAAAGAAGGGTCATGGAAAGACGAAGAAGGACACTAGAAAATGGTGTGATTTCCACAAAATCCCTTGGCACAACATCGATGAATGTCACTCAAAATAGTCATTGGTGGCCGATATCAAAGACAAGGAGTCGAACCCTGATTCAGAATCTGATTATGAAAATACTGGTAAAAGACAAATCATTGACGCAGACCCCACTGCTATTGTCGCGACCGCATTAATTCAACCAGAAGAACCAACAGATCCAAAAAAGGGGGAGCACCTTTTTCATTCACAGATGTGGGTGAAGGGGACCCCACTGCATTTTATTATTGATAGCGGAAGCTAGAAGAACCTCATCTCAGCAGAGGTCATCAAACAATTGGGATTGTCAACAACACCACATCCGCAACCATACAACATTGGGTGGCTTCACTAAGGACGAGATCTTCATGTCATCCAACAATGCCGATTGTCATACGACATCCAACCCTTCAAGGATGAGGTATTATGTGATGTTTCCCCACTAGATGTCTGTGATGTTCTCTTGGGCCAGTCATATATGTGGAGACGCCATGTTGTTTATGAGTGTTGATCCCACAGTGTCATTGTATTTGTTTCTCTATGGGGTCATATCTACAGAATACCAGAGGTAGTTTCAACTATTGTTCCACCTAAACAGTGCCGCAAAGTAGTATCTCATACTGCAAAATTCAACTTCTTCACAATCTGTTCAAAAGGGGAACAGAAGGACACTGCAACCACTACAACCTCGACCCAAGCACCTTCTATCCAACAGAAGTAGGTCAACAAGGTTGCAACAAAGTGAAAATATGCCTTCTACACACCGTCCTCTCGTGTAGCTTGACTTTTTGAATAGCCTCAACCTCAATAAGTTCGTGACAGACTTCCACAAACTGAGTAGCATGGCGTCTCCAATAAGGAAAGCAACTCACAAAGATGCAGATTCAACAAACATTTTCCCTCTCCCCCGGGCACTCAACGAAATGGATACCATTGCTTCCTAAGGAGGGAGGATTGATCCAGGTGGATATCGGTGGCCACCCACCTTTTCCAACTAGCTCAAAACAATTTTCTGGCAATTTTGGTAATTTACTATTTTTAGCAGCTTTTAACTTCTGGGGCCATTTTGAGATGCTAAACGACATATCTGTGTAATATGGAATTTCCTTAACTTTCCTTTAGATCCATAATTTGAGACCGTTAACTTTCCCTAGAAGTTAACAGGGAGTAATATGGATTTTCCTTCGATATTTCCCCCAAAATGAATCTCATCGACGATACCTTTCCAACGGGCTATCATGCGCCTAAAATGGAGATCGTATGCAAAAGTTACGACCCTGAGAAGTTGATGTACTAACTTACCCAAATGGGGCCCACATGAATTTTCGTGGTTCATCTCCTAGGGTTAGGTTTTTGGATGTCTAGGGTTTTTGGCATTACTGTTTATTGTAAAAAGGTCTTCAGAGCCTCATTGTAATCATCTTCTTGCGAATGCGAGTAGCCATCACATATCTTCTCAGAGATAAGCTACCACCATTCTAGTGAGTCTTTCGCTTTGTATTTTTAAAGTCTTTGTACATTTATTTCATTAATAGAAATCATGTATTACTGTATATCTGTGACTCTTGTTATATTTCTAATATATCTCTGTTATATTGTTGTCTCTCTTGCAATATATCTGAATATTTCTGTGTTATATCTCCGCTCTCATTTCGTGCAGAAAATAATCCGGATCAACCCAATTATGCGTTCTCTAATATTACCTACCACTCCCACCTCCACACTCACCCTCTTCTAATATTACCCCCCATCCCCACCCTCAATTATGTTTTCTCTAAAATTACCCCCCACGCCCACTTATAGAGATTTTACTCATGATTAACATCGGCTTTGTCTTGGGATATAGTTTTAGCTAGGGTAGCTTATAGGAAGAATTAAATGAGACATGAATTTTAATATTCCACTTGTCCCACGACATAATAAATTGTGTGTTTTATCCTTTCACAGAGTTCCCGAACCAGCCCAACTCTTGCAGAAGGGCTTCTTCATTTACACTATCATGACTGTTTTGTTTAGGTATGTCAATTTGTTTTTGATTATATAATGTTTTTTCAAGAATTAGACTCCCCAAGAATATATCACGCAACCTAACAAGACAATCTCTCCATTTGACCATCCCTTTGGGAATATATATATATATATATATATATATATAAGCGCACATACATTTGGATTTTTTATATTTGGTGTTATCGACATTTCAGAGTTGTGATGCATCAATCCTAATTATCATTGCCAATGCTGAGTGCACAAAGTTGGCCCATTCTGGTGCTTTAATGTCATAGAAAATGCCAAGAAGAAGCTCAAAATAATATGTCTTGGAGTTGTTTCCTATGCCGACATCCTTTCTTTTTCATGCGCATGCATGGACGACACCTGCATTGTCGATGGGATGTTGAAGAACTTTATCCTTAAAAAAACATGCCAATACCCTCCTCCATCACCTTCCATTGTGAATTCAAGTTCTTTGGAGATTTATGTGTATGATCTACCAATAAAACCAAGAGTAAAATCTGAAACAAGCGATTGATTTTACATAGGTATTGTTTTGCTTCACCATAAATTATGTCTTTGTCTTTCTTGAGAGGCTCTTCATGTCCTGCTATTTCCACTATTATATTTTCCCTTTTTTTAAGTTATGAACCTCTCAAAATGAGGGTCTATATCCAATTGTAGGAAGCTTATAAATATGCATCTACCAAAAATTGTGGTAGATTTCATTTCAATCTAAATTCACTATATACGAGATATCTTTAAGGAGAGGGACGATGTATGGGATGGACAACGAAGATAATGGGTAGATTGGACATCAAAGAGGGAAGATGGCTGGAATGGATAGTGGAAGTTGGGTTGATAATATGTACGTACATAAAAGGTTTTAGTGAACAAATAACAATGAAATTTTCCAAACTATTTTGAATAACCCATATAATAAGTCCTTTAAAAATATTCCTCTAACTTCATTTTAAATTAATGATGAAACTTTTTAGGTTTGTAGTGGAGATGATAAAACTTACCAAAGTAATATTTATGGCTTTCCATGTACAATGATGGAAATAATACCTTTAGATCCACCCTTAAACAAACAAAAACAAGATTTGTTTCTTAATTAAGATATCATGGATTCATATCAAACTTTAAAAGAGACAACGTGCTAAAATTTTGAGATGTCCCAATTTTAGATTAAGTAGGTACATATCCAGTCCTAAAGCTAGTTTTTATATATCCCACAATGTAGCCAACACTATAGGCATAGGTAGAAAGTTAGCAAGAGTCAAGGCGGTAGAAGAAGCACATACAAAGAAAATTCATCTGAGCTAGGACCTTAGCCAACATCCTCGCTTGTTCCAATTGTTTACCTGTAACTAGGCGACCAACTAGCATATATGCCCATTTACCGGATTGATCCATCATGTTACATAATATGGGAAGGTAAACTATACCTCAAGGAACAATAAAAGTCGTGGCATTCAAATTGATGAATTAAAAAAAAATCAAATAAATTATAAAGTACATGGTGATTTTTTTTCTTCAAGAGGGAACTTGTTAGAAATATCATTACATCATGTTTAACATGTTTATTATATCACTTTTGTAAGTTGTATTACCATTTTATTTTTATTAATTAATTAAATCATCATTGATATTAGCCATATAATTTTTAGAATTAATGCTTACATTAGAATAAGTTTGGGTTTGTTGGAGATTGTTGAGATATTCTCTCAACCTCTCTCTCTAAGTTTGGAATAAGTTGGATCTGAAAACACTTATAAAGTGTATTGTATTTGGGTTTGTGTATGTAATGATAATAATAGCGTGAGTGTTTTATGCATGTAATATGTTTTCTAAATTGGTATCAGAGATGGTACAACCTTGAATCTCTCATGAGAGGGCTGGTACAACCTTGACTCTCTCATGAGAGGGGCTGTAATCATGGAAATTCCACAATTTTAATCATTTGTATATATGTAAGAGAGTAGAGTGTGTTGATATGTTTGTGTGTTGTATTTTTTTTGTGTGCGTTTTGTGAGAGGATCACTTCCCATTGTCTCTAGTTTGATGATTGTCTATAGGGAAAGAAGAAGACCACCAGATCTACAGATCTATGTGGCTCGGCTCCTGGATAAAAGAGAACCCTCCTCCAATTCCACAATGACCTTGTTTGTCAATTAATGAAGGTGTTTGGTTCCCCTCGAGAGGTTGAACTCCATTTCATTCATTGAATCATAGGTTGGGGAAGTCCATCACAACTGAGTGGTCTATGGGAGACTGTGTGCAGAGGCATATAGGATGTGCTTTATCATTACTTTACCTGAGGATGAATTCTTGTTGTTGGCCTATGTGGAGGAGTTACGATACTTGTCAGAAGACATTTCCTCTACATTAAACAAGTAGAGTGTCGCTACATTTATGAAAGTCATTCATGCTTCTCGAGATGTCATTAGGGTCCGAGACGATGTTGTTGCTCTACGATATTTTTTCTCCCGGATCCTTTAGAAGTTCAAAAAGGCAGAATTTTCATCAACAAAATCTTTAGCAGAACTGCAAGAGTGGAATCTTATATTCTCATGAAAAATCAATCCTTATGGGGACAATCGTGTTCATTTTATTTTATTGGAGTAGATTTGTTTTTGAATTAATGTAAGTGTATATTAGCACTATTTTGGTTTGTGAAATGAATTATGAAGAACCAATCATAAAACAAAGTAACATAATTTAAGCTGGTGGTTCTTGGTATATGTGGTGCCACATGAACACATCATTGGTTTGATTATGCCTACAATCAGTTATAGCTTGTGGTTCTTAGAGAATTCGGTAACCCAAGAACAATGACTATTGGTTATAGTTGTGATCCGTGTGTGTTTGTAAGTTTGAGTGAAATAGGTCACTTTGTAAGATTGATTGTTGGATACATTAATAATATAGAATGCTCTCCTATATAACTGTCGAGTATAACATGTTATGTACTTTGAAAGATAGGAGCACGTCAATAGAATGATTCCGTATCTAGACTACTTTTCTGTCAAATACAACAAACTATGAACCTTAACATATGCAAGTATGTCAAGAATCATCAGTCATTGCAAATACATTATCGATGGTCAGAAGCAATTGTATCTTCAATGGATGAAGTTGCGGCTTAGAATGAATGGTGGAGAAGGCGAATAGCCTACAAGACTTCAGTAGTGGATAAAGGCACTAATGAAGACCATACCAGAAAAAGATTAAAGTTCGAAAAATATTTTTTGTAAAATGTGTTTATTGGATTTTATTATTGTTCTTTGAGATGTAAGCATTAAGGGAGGGTGTTAGAATTAATTCTTACATTAGAATCAACTTGGGTTTGTTTGATATTGTTGATATATTCTCTCAAACTCTCTCTCAGTTTGGAATAAGTTGGATCTAACAACACTTATATAAGTGTATTGTATTTGGGTTTGTTTATGTAATAATAATAATCTAGCATGAGTGTTTTATGTGTGCAATATGTTTTCTAAGTATAATTAAAAAGATATACCAAAGTACTTTGTAAAGAGAAAGATTGATACATTGTAAATCATCCTCGTAAAGATTTCATTGCAAAACATTGTGATAAAAACATTACGAAGAAAAATAGAAATCCAAAAAGAAAGAGATCACCATTGTGTTCTAGGAGCATGAATGTTTCTTTCATCAGTGATATTGTTGAAGGAAGGGAACAAAATTAATTTTGATCGAATCCTTTAAAATTACCTACTATTAGATTTATTTGTAATAGAAAAAATACTCTATAGAGGGAGCCATGAGAGAGGGATTAGAGGAGGTCATGGCACATGAGTCGGGCTTTGCACCACTCTCTAGGAGAGAAACTACCATGTGTTCACTAAAACTTTGGAGGAGCTCCGGATGGAGGAATCGAGCTTTGCACTGCTCTATGGGAGAGAAACTACCTTTTATTCACTAAATCCTTTGATGTGCATACATATTTTCAATTCAAACTCCACCATCCATTCCATCCATCATCCCTCTCTGCTATTCAATCTACTCATCATCTCCATTGTCCATCCCATCCATCGTCCATTTTCTTAAATCCATACATCCCATATACAACGAATTTATATTTAAAGGGAATCTATTGCAATTTCTGGTACTTGGGTTATTCAGACACCAAATTTTTTCCTCCCGAAACTATGTAGAATACAAGCAATTTCCACTTCACTCATATCCCATTACATATTTTTTTCTTAAATTTTGAAGGTGTGGAGATGCATGAAAGGAAAAAAAAACCTATGTATGCATTCTAATAATCCACGTTTATAAGTTACAAACATTGACAAGTTTCAAACCCTTGTAGATCGGTTTATGATCTATCCTTTAACCTACATATGCATTTTGTAAGATACTATATCTCTATTAGTGCCATTTCATTCTAAAACATTGATATTTTAGTATTTGTCAGAAAAAGTTGTGTAAGTTGTAACTTAGTGTAGTTATGCTTCTTTCTAGCATGTCCACCAATCAAATTTTTTAATTGGAGACTTAAACATGTCTTGAAGTTTTAATATATTATATCAATATATTTTAGAATAATTTTTTTTCTAACCCGAGCTCGAATAATAATATTCTATTAGATGTAGATGGATGAAATTAACCTTCTTGGTGAGAATAATATTATTATTTTCAACATGGATGGGTAAGATTGATCTTGATTTCTTTTCAACAATCTAAACTACATGGAAATATATCTTTGGTACATGTATATATGTAGCTATATTTTTTTCTAACCTGGTCGAGAATAATAATATTCTTTTAATTATGGATGGATGAGATTAACCTTAATGGTGAGAATAATACTATTGTTTTCAAAATGGATGAATGAGATTAACCTTTGATTCTCTTCAACAATCTAGACTACATGGACATATATCTTTGGTACATGTATATTCCACAAAAACAACCTTGGTAAAATAGAGTGAGATTGAACCATGAGAGGATGTCTCAACAAAAGCAACCTAAAGACTAATTCAAAATGTGCATTTCTTAAATGATAATATTTTCCAATAAATTGATCACGGATACATGGATGTAAATAGAGTAGGTTTCATATTTTCCCTACAAACCATGTTATCAAGATTCCACATACTAGAAGATGATCGATTTAAAATGATGTAGGTTTGTTGCTTTTTGGCATTATGATTAGTCGAAGTTGCCTGGATTCTATTTTCCATGAAATAATTAATGGTATTAAATTATATTTAATTGGAAGAGAACTATTTAACAATCACATGTGTATTAGAAGAATTTCATTTGGAGGGGAATTTAATGTCTATTCATACTAGAGGTATCAGAACATTGTCCTTAAATGTTTACAAGTAACATGAATTTGTTAAAATCTTGTGGAGAAGTTGTTTTTTCATTCAAGATGGAACAACTCAAATGACCATCAATTATAGCACATGTGCGAGCGAGCAACATCTTATTTGATTTTTGTGCACTGTAGCCTAATGATCCCATCTCACCCAGTTATTTTCACACTCAGATTGAGTTGTACCAACTACCCATGAAAATATCCCAATACATAACAATCACCCTCAATTTCCCTTTAATCCAATATTCCTTCCACCATGTGTCCATTTATGATTAACTTGTTGGAATCTTATTTTTGTGGCACTATACATGAATACCATTTGCATACACAAGAATAAGGAACAAATTAAGTTGTTGAATGGATCCTCCATTGATCATTCATCTATCACCCAAAAGAAATATCTCCTCTGTCGCACCCCCACAATTTGTTTGAGGATCCAACACAACTTGACACACCTAAGTTTCCTTACACCTGACGGTCATTCGACACCATGACGTTTCCAACTCTGTGGTTAGACCATACTAAGAATACTTAGCCTATAATACGCCTATTTTACTCAAGGTATACCCATAACTACATCTTGAGCTACTTGGCGAGTCAAGCCTCAACACTTAACTCCTTGTCATCAAGGCACCCACCCAATCATGCACTTTATTACATTACACTTGTGTTATTTAACATATATAGTTAACAGTTAGATATACTTAGCCAAATATGCAAACCAAGAACATGCAACACACATACACATGAGAAAGATACACAAGTATGGTTGGGTAGCACTACATGTGTCTAACACCTGTACAAGATCATAGTATACAAGATGTTACAATAATGTACAATACAATGCATTGACACAAGAAGGGATCACTTGGTTCATACACAAGACACAAGTTTGACCAAGTCGTCTTACTTTCCTCATTGTTGCCTCACGTCCTCCTCATACTGTCACGACTGGGTTTATATCATGTCTTCATCAAAAGACTCCTCCCCACCACACACATTTCCCATTAACATGTTTATTACATCTCATTCAGATGTTGTATTAAAATTTTATTTTTATTAATTAAGTAAATCATCGTTGATATTGGCCAGATAATTACAAAGATATACCAAAATAATTTGTAAAGAGAAATATTGATACGTTTCAAATCATCCTCATAAATATTTCATTGCAAAAATTTGTGATAAAAACATTGTGAAGAAAAATAGAACTCCAAAAATAAGAGATTTGTTGGGTAGGTGTTATATTCTTTTCATGGGTGTGTGGGGGCATGTCAGCTTTGACGATTGCATCGGACAATCCCATCACTTGTTTCTCTTTGTGGGCATGTGATTTAGGTTCTTTCCTAGGGTGGTATTGCGTTATGTGGAGCATTCAGGGCAATGCCCCGAAATCATTTTTTGGGCGGTTTTTGCTATTTTAATGTTTTTTGTTATTTTTAGTGGTTTTATAAATTAATCCTAGATTAAGGGATTAGGGTTTTGGTAGCTACGGAATACCTAAAATATTGTGTATATATTGTATTGTGAATGGTAAAATTAATACAATGAATATTTGAGAGGTACGACACCAAGGAAGAATGGTTTTCTCTCGGTTAAGGGTTTCTAGTGTAAATCTTTGTGTACTATGTGTATGCGCTATTGATTAATTTATGTTTTTCTTAGAATCTGTATGCATTACTTTACTTCACAGGTTTAAAAATTACAATATCATCATTGTGTTCTAGGAGCATGTATGTTGTTTTCATCAACGATATTGTTTATGGGATGGTACAAAATTCATTTTGACGGAATCATTTAAAATTACTTGCTAGTAGAGTTATTTGTGATAGAAAAAATACTTTGTAGAGGGAGCCATGAGAGAAGGCTTGGAGGAGGTCACGACATAGGATTCAGACCTTGCACCATTTTGTGGGAGAGAAACTACCATTTGTTCAATAAAACGTTGGAGGAGGTCACGATAGAGGAGTTGGGCCTTGCACTTCTCTATGGGAGAGAAACTACCTTTTCTTCACTAAAACCTTTGATGTGCATACATCTTGTCAATCCAACCTCCACCACCCATTCCATCCATTATCCCTCTCCGTTTTCAAATCTCCATTGTCCATCCCATCCATTGTCCATTTTCTTAAAGACATCCATCCCGTATACAACGAATTTAAATTTAAAGGGAATCAACTGCAATTTCTGGTACTTGGGTTCTTTGAACACCAAGTGTTTTCCTCCTTCTAAAACTATGTAGAATACAAGCAATGTATAGTTCACTCATATCTCATTATATATTGTTTCTCAAATTTTGAAGGTGTGGAAATGCAAGAAAGAAAAAAAACCTATGTATGCATTCTAATAATCCACATTGACAAGTTACAAACGTTGACAAGTTTCAAACCCCAATAGATCGGTTTATGATATAGCCTTAAACCTACATATGTATTTTGTAAGCTTAGATCTCATGATTTATATCTAGATTGCAAACTTTATTAACAAAATGTTGATCTCTATGGGCGTCAATTCATTCTCCAACATAGATATATTAGTATTTTTCACCAAAATTAGTGTAAGTTATAATTTGGTGTAGCTACACTTCTTTCTAGCACATCCAATCAATTTTTTTAAGTTGAGACTTAAACATGTCTTGAAGTTTTCATATATTATTTAAATAAAATTTGGAATAATTTTTTCTAACATGGGCTAGAATAATAATATTCTTTTAGATAGGGATGGAAGAGATTAACTTTCATGATGAGAATAATACTATTGTTTTCAACATGGATGGGAAAGATTAACCTTGGGTTCTCTTCAAAAATCTAAACTACATGGAAATATATATTTGGTACATGTATATGTGTAACTAAGTTGATTTATAGCATGTCCATCAATCAAATTTTTTTAAGTTGAAACTTAAACATATTTTGAAGTTTTAATATATTATACAACCCGAGTGGGCCTAATGGTTAAGAGCATGGGTTTTCTCCTAAGAGGTCACATATTCAAATCCAAAAGGGGAGTAGGGTATGTATACCTTTGTAGAATTTACCAGTCAAATTGCTGGGCGGAGGGGGTCCCTTGTCCCACAAACAAGGGGGTCTCATACACCAATTTGGTGTCTAGCTTGGCCGCGACCTTAAAATTAGATTATCATTATTAATTTTATTATATAAATAAAATTCGGAATATTTTTTTTCTAACCTGGGCAAGAACAATAATATTCTTTTAGATATGGATGGATGATATTAACCTTAATGGTGAGAATAATACTATTGTTTTCAACACAGATGGGTGCGATTAACCTTGGATTCTCTTTAACAATCTAAAATACATGGAAATATAACTTTGGTACATGTATATTCCACAAAAGAAACCTTGCTAAAATAGAATGAGATTGGACCATGAAAAGATGTCTCAACAAAAGGAACTTAAATACTAATTTAAATTGTTTGTTTCTTAAATGACAATATTTTTTGATAAATTGATCATGGATAGATGGATGTCAGTAGAGAAAGTTTCATAATTTCCCTACAAACCATGTTATCAAGATTCCACATATTAGAAGATGATTTCTTTAAAATGATGTTGGTTTGTTTCTTTTGGCATTATGATTAGTCGAAGTACCTTGGATTCTATTTTCCATGAAAGAGTTAATGTTAAGAACCAAATATCAATATAGCATAGAAAAACCTCAGAAAAAGTACTCAACGCCTTGAAAAAGAGATAATTTCAGATAATAAGCCTCTTCGAGGGGGAAAACTCCTTTTACCCCACTTAAATGTTTAAGTACAAGATGATTCAAAATGAAAATGTCTCCTTGGTATATATAAGAGACTAGGAGGTATAATTACAACTAATGGCTTAAAGTTGACATAAATAAAATAACACTACTAATATAATATGCCCCAGTTAAGGGGTAATGAGCCAATATTAGGGCTTAACATGCCCCTCCCCTTGAGACAAGGGTTGTCCACAACACTTGAGATACTCTGAAATGGATCTATTCTTCAGCTAGCGAATTCTTGTGTCATTGATGGCTTCAGTCTCCAATATGATTTTTCCTTCTTCGTCAAGTTTTGGCAATATGGTTTGAGCTGGGATCTTGTCACCTATAACCTTCTTTAAGCATGAAACATGTAAAACTAGGTGTACTCGTGAAGATGCAGGCAACTCCAATTTGTATGCCAGAGTACCAATCTTTTGCAACACCTTATAAGGGCCATAGTACTTTGGTGATAATTTATTCTCCTTCTTGGCTTGATTGAGGGACATCTGTTTGTATGGTTGTAGTCTTAAAAATACCCAATCGCCTACTTCAAAAATTCTCTCACTACAATGTTGATCTGCTTGTTATTTCATGCGATTTTGTGCCATGTTCAGGTTGTCCTTTAAGATTTGGAGAACTTGTTGTTGATTCTCGATGTGATCTTCCACTTCTTGAACCTTACATTTTTATTTTATAGAAGAAGTAATGGAAGGAGGGTGGTATCCATAAAGTGCCATAAATGGTGTCATTTTTGTTGCTGTATGAAAAGAAGTGTTATACCACCATTCTGCCAAGGGTAACCATTTGAACCATTGTGTTTGTTTATCAGAGACAAAGAAACGAAGGTAGCCTTCCAGACATTTGTTCACTATCTCGGTTTGTCCATCAGATTGAGGATGATAGGATGAGCTATGAGCAAATTGATTACCCAAAAAAGAAAATAATTCTGTCCAAAAATGTCTAGTGAATATGGGATCTCTATCACTTACAATAGTCTTTGGCCTTCCATGTAGCTTTTGAACTGTCTCCATGAATGCGGTGGCAACTGTACTAGCTTTGAAGGGATGAGAGAGTGCACAAAAGTGTGCGTACTTGGTCAGTCTATCAACAATCACCATGATGACACTCTTTCCTTCAGACTTTGG
>ML806283.1:105099-176252 GCA_009831015.1 Picea engelmannii
GGAAAAGAGTCAGGCCAAGTACAAAGCGAGACATGACAAGCATCGTGTTGATCACAGTTTCGAAGTTGGTGATGAAGTGTGGCTTTACATCAGCAAGGAGAGGCTTAAAGGAGAAGGTAAAAAGTTGAAACCAATTCGATATGATCCCTTCAAGATTGTTGACAAGATTAGTAACAATGCTTTTCATTTAGACTTGCCTCCATATATGCAGATGTATGCAGTTGTTAATGTTGAGAATTTGAAGTTGTATGAGCCTCCATTTATTGATGATCAAGGAGAGCATGTTCAGATTCCTTCCATAGCTGATTTTTCTCCAGGGTATCTAACAGAACTGCAGGAAGACACCATACTTGACAGGAGGATGCAAACTTCGAAGCGAGGAAATGTGGAGTATTTGTGAGTTGGTCTTAAAGGGACGAATCCAAGCAAGGCCAAGTGGATTGAGGTTGGAAGGGTGAGGGAACTATACCCTCATCTTCACATAGACTGAGATAGTATTTTGGTGGTCCAAAAGCTTCCCAATGGGGAGGTGTGATCAGGGGATCAAATTTTGCTCAATTTTCAAAGTGCTTGGAATGCGACGAAAATAGTGTCATTGCGTCCGTATCATCTTCCTGATTTTGGAGGTATATTTACTTTCTCAAACAGAGTCCCTATGGAGAAGATATCGCGATCTGTTCGCCAAGGCAAACAGGCAAAAATTTTGGATGCTGACTGTACCTGTCCGTATAGTGACGTGGCAGGGCCGTACCATCCGTACAGTGACATGTCAAGAGGATGATGTGGCACATTTTCATTAGTTGATGGTTATCGAATCAGGGAATGACATGTGTCATTGGTGGTCAATGATGTGAGGACACGTGGCCCAATCAATTGGCGCCATGTGTCACTCGTTGATTGGTTGATATGTTTATGTAAAACTAATGGAGGCCGTGGGGTTTGACCCCCAGACCTCCCATAGCACAAACCTTACAAAGCCTCCGCTAACCATTATGCTGCCCATTGTTCCTTGTCATATAAGTCAGCACATTTATATTTAAGTTTGAGTGTTATGCCAAACGGAAAAGGAGGCGGGTCGGGGCATAGCCCCAACCCGTGGTTTCATTCCACACCATATAACCATGTTGTAACATATATGCGCACGGATTATATATATAACATAGTTTGTAACCGTATGTTTAAATGTGGCGCGGTTATAACATATGCGCACGGGTTTTGATATAGCCCACGATTCTTTTATATATTACATGTGACCCGAGTTGGAGCGCGGGAGTCAGTTGACACAGTTTCCAAATGGTTTAACCACCATTTGCCAACGCGCAAGGTCACATGGCCATATGCCCAGGTGTCGAGGCGGTTAGGGGCTGGAACGCCCTTAACCATCCTACGGTTTGTACCATTGGTGCGGTTGCGCTCGGTGCTGGGTTTTCACGCTTAAAAGAGCATGTGAGCCAGGTTCATTCAAGGAGGGTGCGAATTGTAGAACCAGAGACAACAAGTTGGAGAAGGAGACTTCCAGGAGGCCTATCTTTCTCATTTTTCGACCGATTGAGGTGCCAAAAGAGCCCAGACATGGGTTTTGGGATGTTGGGAAGCCATTGGAGCAGTCGGTTTGTCAGTTTGAGCATTGTAAGACATGTTTTTGAGCACTTTTTTAGAAATTAATAATAATGATCCATTGGAAGCTGGACCAGGAGATGTAGCCCATAAGAGGGGTGAACTCCTTTATCAATTGCTGTGCATATGTGTCTTTGTTCAATGTTTATGCTGCTGTCTATGTGTATTTTTCATAAGTAATCCTTAATTTATGTGTTGCAAATTGATCCTGTTGCTTTAAACACATAACATTTCACTTGCAATAATTATTCAAGTTTTTCAAGTTTTCTCATTTTTAGATCACCCATTCCTTCTGAAACATTGTATAAAACAAGTTATAGCAAAAATTCCAAGGTGTCTCAGATGTAGCAGTGAAACTCCAAGACCTTGAGCTCTGATACCATATGTTAAGAACCAAATATCAATATAGCATAGAAAAACCTCAGAAAAAGTACTCAACACCTTGAAAAAGAGATAATTTCATATAATAAGCCTCTTCGAGGGGGCAACCTCCTTTTACCCCACATAAATGTTCAAGTACAAGATGATTCAAAATGAAAATGTCTCCTTGGTATATATAAGAGACTAGGAGGTATAATTACAACTAATGGCTTAAAGCCAACATAAATAAAATAACATTACTAATACAATATGCCCCAATTAAGGGGTAATAAGCCAATATTAGGGCTTAATAGTTAAGGGTATTAGATTAGATTTATTTGGAAGAGAATTATCTAACAATCGCATGGGTATTAGAAGAGTTCCATTTGGAGGGGAATTTAATGTCTATTCATACTCGAGGTATTAGAACATTGTCATTGATTGTTTACAAGTAACATGAATGTGTTAAAATATTGTGGAGAAGTTACTTTTCCATTCAAGATGACGCAACTCAAATGACCATCAATTATATAACACATGTTAAAGCGAACAACATCTTCTTTAATTTTTTTTCATTGTAGCCTATTAATCCCATCTCACCTAGTTTTTTTCACACTCGGATTGAGTTGTACCAACTACCCATGAAAATGTCCCAATACATAACAATCAAATTTAATTCCCCCTTAATCTAATATTCCTCCCACCATGCATCCATTTATGATTAACTTGTTGGAATCTTAGTTTATGGGGCACTATACATGACTACCATTTGCATATGCAAGAATAAGAAACAAATACAATTGTTGAATGGGTCCTCTATTGATTATTCATCTATCATCCAAAATAAACACCTCTTGTGTCACACACCCACTTTCTGTTTGAGGATCCAACATGACTTGACACACCCAAGTAGCCTGACACCCGAGGGTCGTGCAAAACCACGACGTTTCCAACTCGGTGGTTAGACCATACCGAGAGTACTTCACCCGAATTATGCCTCTTTCAATCAATTTATTCACATAACCACATCTTGAGCTACTTGGTGAGTCAAGCCTCAACACTTAACTCCTTACCAGCAAGGCGCCCACCCAACTACACAATTCATTACATTACACTTGTGTTATTTAACATATATAATTAATAGTTCTATACTTATCCAAATATGTAAACTAAAAACATGCAATACACATACACATGATAAAGAGACACGACTATGGTTGGGTAGCACTGGATGTTCCTAACACCCATACAAGCTCATATTATACAATATTGTTACAACAATGTACAATACAATGCATTGATACAAGAAGGGAGCACTTGGCTCATACACAAGATACAAGTTTTTTCAAGATGTATGACTTGCCTCACTGCTACCTCATGTCCTCCTCATACTTTCATGACCGATTCTATTGCATGTCCTCATCACAAGACTCCTCCCCATCACACGCACTTACCAAATCCAAAGTCATCCTTCTTGCCATACTCAACCCAAATAAATTTTCCCTAGCTCTATCGAAAGAACCTCCCCAAGGAAGTACAAGTCCTCCCATGTAGAGCGACTTGGCTCCATGGGGGAGCTCGCCCCCTCTTTTCCCAAATATACCTCATAACACTTAGTGTCTTTCTCCACCGAGTTGTTTTCCAAGTTGTTGTCTCTAGATCGTTGCAACTCTCCATATATATGTGTTTTCCTCATTGAATTTTCGTGCCCTTTAGTGCTCTAACAATCGTGTCCTTTTGGTGAGGTTGATTTGACCAATCAACTCACCATGTTGTGTGTCTCACTCAAGTCATGATGCAACCATACGTCACATCAGTTCTTTGGGTCATCACGCCCAACTCGTCTGTCACATGTGTCGACTCCACATCTTTGTCACTTGAGTCCTTCGCATGAAAATGCCCAAATATGGTGTGCCCAAGATCTCCATAAGGTGAGTGCACCCATTGGTCATGATTGATGGCGACATGTGTCTCAAGGCACCATGCTCACCCATCGTGATCCCCAAGTGTGGAGCACCCACCCATATAAGTCTTGGCTCACCTCCTTAAGTTACTTAACCAAGTCTTCCCAAGTGCGTCCAACTTAGCCAACTCGTTGCATGACCTACCCAACTGCAGGCATGCTCATTCATCCGAGTTTCCTCAACAACCCCAACTTTCACGTCTTGTATTCATCCATGGTGGTTAGGTGGAGGTGCCACGTCCCCTCCTCACCGAAGGATTTACATCCTCTCTTTAAGCATCATAATCACCAAAACAATTTGACGTCCTCTTTCCCCCACTTCAGGAGTATGCTAGTTAATTCATATTATATGATATAAATTCATAGAGTAATCAAGTAGAAGCAAACCCTTTTGCGATATTATATATACATTAAGTATAACCTAACAACTCTCTCGCTTCACAAATTATGATATATTTCATGTAGATTTTCTTACCTATCATAACTACTATTACAAGATGCAAATATGAATGTTAGTGCCCGCAAGCTATTACAAATAAATAAAATATTAAGTATTAAAGTAAAGGTGAATAATTCATGGAAATTGGAACAAATTCTTCGAGACCTTGAAAAATGTGTAACATGCCCATTGAAAATTTCACTACTTCCAAAATGCATTAAATTATTCCCCAACATGTGAATCTCACAAATCCCATAATCCCTACCTAGAAATCTCTACCATGATACGTGGTAGTTAAAAAGTCACCTAAAATTTTAAGGCCACTTATAATTTCTTTTAATTTTAATTTCAACTTCAACAACAATTGTATCATCCGAACTGTTGTGATATGCTCTTATGGAATTAATTACATTGTAATGTAAAGCTTCTAGAGAAATAGATAAGGGCCACCATCCAAGGGAGGAGGAGTTGTAACTTTATACTTACAATCTACACAAAAGTTATCTACACCTTATCAACAACCACCTTAGTTCCTTTATAAAATCCCTATTTCCAAGTAACCAAGTATAACTTTAAAATGAAAAGATGAATTAAAATTCTAATTTTTAAAATTAATATAAATTTACAACGTATGATTTGACACGGCTGTAGATTAAAATGACCATTAAAAAAAAATAAAAGATGAAAATGTACAAATACATATTCATGTCATTACTAAATTAAAATTTTATCATGTAATCATGACATATAATTATATAGTTTGATAGGGTTGGGAATATATTGAAAAAAAATGAAGATGTACAAACACCTCACATATTGATACCACCTCATTGATGTTAGTACTTAATCATTATAAATAACATACATAAACAAGTGTTGCGTGACAGCGTAGTCCCTGCCAGGTTGGAATGGGAATAAATGCGATCGAGTACAGACACGTGGGTAGAAAGTTGAAGTACATGTGGTATCCATGCAGAATTCAGTATTCCCGAATTATTTTTATTTGAAATTTATAAGAAAATATTAATGTTCGATACATCAACAAAGGTTCCTAGTATCTAAGTTTGATATTACAGGAAAGATTTAAAAGGAGCCTGGACAAAAAAAAATGTAGTGTACAATAGTAATAAGTTTCCTAGTAAAAAGGTTTGTTACATCAACATTTAAAAGGTTCTTGGAAACAAAAACTTTAGCATACAATAGAATAGTAATAAAGTTTGTTACATAGGTTCATGGACAAAAAAACAAAAAAATTAACATTCCTGAATTAGTTTTTTTTTAAAACAAGGGCTCCTAGACACAAAATAAATTGAAATTTATCAAATTACAGGTTCCTGGATACCATAAATTTAGCATACAATAGAATAGTAAAAATGTCCTGCGCGAAAAGGTCACCATAAATTTAGCATACAATAGAATAGTAACAATGTCGTGCAACAACATTTAAAAGGTTCTTGGACACAAAGTTTTTTAGCATACAATAGAATAGTAATAATGTCTGTCACATAGGTTCGTGGACAAAAACACAAAAAATTTAGCATTCCAGAATTAGTTTTCTTTAAAACAAGGGGTCATGGACAAAAAATAAATTGAAATTTATAAAATTATAGGTTCATGGACACCATAAATTTAGCATACAATAGAATAGTAAGAACGTCCTACAAGAAAGGCTCACCATAAATTTAGAATAGAATAGAATAGTAACAACGTCGTGCAACAAAGGCATTCCCGAATTAGTTTTCTTAGAAAGTAATAACGTCTGTCAGATCAAGGAAGATTCCTGGAGAATTTTTTTTTTAGCATAGTTTTCTTTGAAACAAACAACAAAGGTTCTTGGACACCCAAAGGTAGCATACAATAGAATAGTAACAACGTCATGCAACAAAAGCATTTGCTTGAAATTTATCAAAAATTAATAATGTCTATTAGATATTTCTGGAAATGACAACAACAAAGGTTCCTGGACACCCAAAGGTAGCATACAATAAAATAGTAACAACGTCGTGCAACAAAGGCATTCCCTTGAAATTTATCAAAAATGAATAATGTCTGTTAGATATTTTTGGAAATGACATCAACATTTAAGAGGTTCCTAGACACAAAAAAATTATCTTACAATATAATAGTAATAATGTTTGTTACATAGGTTAGTGGACAAAAAACACAAAAAATTTAGCATTCCCGAATTAGTTTTCTTTAAAACAAAGGCTTCTGGACACAAAAAATATAGAAATTTATCAAATTATAGGTTCCTGGATGCTAAAAATTTAGCATACAGTAGAATAGTAACAACATCGTGCAACAAAGGCATTCACGAATTAGTTTTCTTTGAAAGTAATAACGTTTATTACATCAACAAAGGTTCCTGGACAAAAAAAAATTAGCATACAATAGGACACAAAAAATGTAGCATTCCTGAATTATTTTTCTTTGAAACAAACAACAAAGGTTCATGGTGTAAGTTTTAAAACTACAAAGTAAAGAAATGCGTATAGATTCTTAAGAAAAATAGAAATTAATCAATGGCTCATTCACATAGGACAGAGAGATTTATAATGGAAACCCTCAACCAGGGAAAACCTTTCTTATTTCATTATATCGAATTTAACCATTCACCATACAATATATAAAATGTTTTTAGGTATTCCGTAGATACCAAAACCATAATCCCTTAATCCGAGATTAATTTAGAAAACCACTAAAAATAGAGAAAACCACCCAAAAAACAAATTTGGGGCGCTGCGCGTAACCAGGGAGAGCCATACCTACCCCCCCCTAAAAAGCGCCCAGTGCACATGACACAAAGTACACTAATACGAGGGATCTTCAGACGCAATTGTCAAATCTAACGTGCCCACACAAACACGTGCAAATAATATAACACATACCCAACATTCTCCCTCTTGTTGTTTTCTTTGCATCCAGGGGTCCACAGGATTATATATAGTCAACAATCCAGGGCAACAATGCCCATTGTTACTCTACACCAGGAGAATTTTTCCATTCTCACAGACTTTGTTAATGAATCTACAACATTCTTCAAAGTGTCAACCTTTTCTAGTAACACCTTCTTTTCCTCAACCATGTCTCTCACTAAGTGATACTAAACATCAATATGCTTTGTCTTCGAATGATAAGCTGGGTTCTTTGCTAGGAAGATTGCACTTTGACTGTCACAATCTAATCTCACTTCTTGTTGTACCAACCCAATACCTGAACATAATCTCTGTAACCATACTGCGTCCTTACTTGCATGAGTGGCTGCCATGTATTCAATTTCTGTAGTTGAGAGTTCCACTACAACCTGTCTTTTTCTCATCCAACTAATTGCTCCTCCAAATAGATTAAATACATACCCACTTGTGGATCTTCTGCAATCCATATCTCCATCCCAGTCTACATCAACAAAGCCATGTATGTCCACCACTCTGTCCAATCCTGGTCTTCCTTGGTAGCACAATCCATAATTGGTAGTTCCACGCAAATACCTGAAGACCCTCTTTACTGTTGTCCAATGATCCTTCCCTGGTTTTGACATATACCTTCTCAAAACTCCCACTACATGTGAAATGTACGGTCTAGTACATACCATTGCATACATCAAATTGCCAACTGCACTGGCATATGAAACATGGGACATGTCCTCTTCTTCTTCCTGTGTCTTGGGACACTGATCTGTAGATAACTTTACACCTATAGGAATATGAACCTTGACCGATTTACTTCCATGCATATTAAACCTCTGCAATATTATCTCAACATATTTTCTCTGATTCAACCAGAGTTTCCTGTTTGCACGATCTATTTTAATTTCCATTCCCAGAAAGAAGTTATCACCACTGAGATCCTTCATGTCAAATTTGGAGGATAGCTGTGATTTCACCTCCTTGATAACATCCATGTTATTTCCTACCAACAACATGTCATCAACATACAAAACTACATAAATGAAGTGATTACCAACCTGCTTGGAATATACATAGTGATCGACCTTGCTTCTCACAAATCCCAATCCAAGGATGTATGTGTCAAACTTTTAGTACCACATCATGGGTGATTAATTCAGACCATATAGTGACTTCTTTAGCTTACAAACCATCTCTTTCTTTCCCTTCACTACAAAGCCTTCTGGCTGCTTCATGTAGATTTCTTCTTCCATATCCCCATGTAGGAATGTTGTCTTCACATCCATTTATTCCACTTCAAGATCAAAAGCAACATCAATAGATAAAAGAAATCTAATAGAAGTTAACTTAGCAGCAAGAGAAAAAATCTCACCAAAGTCAATTCCCTCTACCTGGGAATAACCTTTTGCTACACACCAAGCTTTGTATTTCTCCACTTTTCCTTCTGCATTAAACTTCTTCTTAAACACCATTTTCTACCAATAGATTTTCTTCCAGTTGGAAAATCAACTATATACCATGTCTCATTCTTATCCAAGGTGTCTGTTTCTTCAACCATGGCCTTCTTCCATAGTTTACTATCCTTTGAATTCACTGCTTCCTTGACAGTTTTGGGATCATCATCCGTAATAGATAAAGCAAAATTGAAACAAAAATCAGGTGGACTATACCTTTCTGGTTTCCTTATTTCTCTCACTGATCTCCTGAATACTGGGGTATGAGGTTCTTCTTCTTCTTTTGTTGCTTCATCTTCTTCAGATGATTCATATTTTGCATCATCCAACTCTAGCTCTATTTTCTTAGGTTCGTCTTTACTTGGTAGGAATTCATGTTTGGACACATCTTTTACATCTCTAAAAACAACATCTCGACTATAAACAATTTTCTTAGTTTCTGGGTTTCAAAGCTTATAACCTTTCACACCATCTTTATAACCAATAAAGATACACTTTTCAGCCTTTTTATCCAGCTTACTCCTATTTTCCTTTGGAACATGTACATAAGAATCACAACCAAACACTCTAAAATGTTGAAGAGAGGGTTTCTTTTCAGTCCATACCTCGTGTGGAGTTTTATCATCCAATGTTGATGAAGGTGATCGATTGACCAAGTAACATGATGTACCCACTGCCTTTGCTGAGAATTCTTGTCCTAACTCGACACCGTTGAGCATGCTCCTTGCTTTTTCCATCAGTGTCTTGTTCATCCTTTCTGCAACTCCATTCTTCTGAGGAGTGTATGAAGTAGTCTTTTGCCTTGCTATACCACACTTCTTACATAATTCTTTGAATTCATTTCCGCATAATTATCCACCATTATCTGTTTTCAATACCTTTATTTTATTCTCTGTCTGATTTTCTACCAGAGCCTTAAACTCTTTAAATTTATCAACTACCTCATATTTATTTCTAAGAAAATAAATCCATGTGTACCTTGAGAAATCATCTATGAATGAAACATAATACATAGAGTTACCTAGTGATGGAATAGGCACAGGTCCAAACACATCATTGTGTATCAATTCTAAGATCCCCTTTTCTCTTGTAGCACCAGATGGGAATCTTACTCGATTCTGTTTACCATATATGAAATGTTCACAGAAATTAAAATCCAGAGTGCAATTAGACATACCTTCAACCATGCATTTACCATGTAGTTTTCGAAGGCCCTTTTCTCCAATACGCCCTAGTCTTTGATGCCACATCATGGTCTTCTGATATTGGTCTTGTCTTTTTTATTTGTCTTCTCAAGGACAACAAAACTATTACACCCATTAGTATAAGTTCTTCCCAAAAACTTGTATAGAGTTCCACACTGAACTCCCCTCATCAACACCATTTCCCCTCGTACCATCTTTCAAGTGCTCTTTCCAAATATAGTATCCACTCCTACATCATCCAACTTACTTACAAATATTAGGCTCCTAACAAGTTTTGGAATGTGCAGAACCCCAGGGAGAGTTCTAATCCTTCCATATTTTAGCAACAACTTAACCCTTCCATGTTCCATGATTTTGGCTATCGAGTCATCTCCTAGGAATACATCACCACCATCGTATTTTTCATATTCAGAGAACCACTCCCTGTGAGGAGTCATATGGTATGATGCACCTGAGTCGATCAACCATACATCACAGTCTGTATGTGTAACTGTATATGCCAGGTAAACATCACCTCCTTCTTCAGTGGAGGTTTTCTTCTCCGTGGAAGAGGTACTATCAGATCCCTTTGGTTGATCAACCTCTTCTTAGACTTGCAATCTTTCTTATAATTCCCTATTTTACCACACTTCCAACATTTCCTCAAAGATTTTCCTAGAGACTTAGATCTACCTGTAGATTTAGATCTCCCCCTCGAAGGCTTACCAGGATTCTTGTCTTGGGTACGACCTCTTACAAATAAAGCATCTGTGCTATGAATATCCATGCTTTTTCGCCTCATCTCTTCAGATAAAAATGATGAAACTACATCCTCATACTTCAGTCTAGATTGAGTGGTACTACCAATTGCTACAACCAGATTATCCCAAGAGTCTGAAAAAGAACATAACAAAGTAATACACTTACCTTCTTCTGCAATTGTAATATTAACAAAGACAAGTTGACTTACCAGAGTATTAAAGGCATTTAGATGTTTTGTCACAAAATATCCATCTTCCATCCTAAGATGATACAAATTCTTTCGAAGAAACAACTTGTTTACCAGGGACTTTGATTGATACAAATTCCCCAACTTATTCCATAGTTCCTTGGCTGTAGATTCTCCCGAGACATTCAAAAACACCGAATCTTCTAGGCAGAGTTGAATAATACTCCTTGCTCTTCAGTCCAACTTCTCCCAATATTCCTTTGACATACTAGTAAGTGCTATACTAGTAGTTTATGTACTAGTAGGTTGTGTACCAGTAGCCTGTGTGCTAGTAAACGGTGTACCAGTAGGCTGTGTACCAGGATCCACAACGATCCATTATTCTTTGTCTACAAGAAGGTCCTCCATTTTGAGCTTCCATATCTCAAAGTTTTTATCGTTGAACTTCTCTATCTAGATTCTAGAAGAGCCTGCCATTCCTCTTTCTATACTCGAATCTCCACTGCAAAAGCTCCCACTAAACCCAGATTTATCACAAACCCAATATAAACTTGATCTGTCAAGACCGAGCCAAACCCTCAGCAACAAAGGCATCCCTCTGAAGAAAAAAATGAGCTCTGATACCACATGTAAGTTTTAAACCTACGAAGTAAAGAAATGCATATATATTCTTAAGAAAAACAAAAATTAATCAATGGCTCATTCACATAGTACACAAATATTTATACCGGAAACCCTCAACCGGGGAAAACCTTTCTTATTTCATTATATCGAATTTCACCATTCACCATACACTATGTACAATGTTTTTAGGTATTTTGTAGATACCAAAACCCTAATCCCTTAATCCAGGATTAATTTAGAAAACCGCTAAAAATATCAAAATCATCAAACGCAGTTGTTGAATCTGACGCACCCACAGACACACATGCAAATAATATAACACATACCCAACACCTGGACACCCAAAATTTAGCATACAATAAATACATTCCCGAATCATTTTTCTGTGAAATTTATCAAAAATTAATAATGTCTGTTACATATTTCTAGAAATTTAAATGCATTTGTCATATAGACTAGGATTGGGGCTCCCACAGACAATAAAAATAAATAAGTACAAGAATTAGGAATGCTGAAAGAAGAAGTGCGTGACGGTAGAGAGGAAGACATGAAAAGAAGAAATTGGAAGTTATGAGTGTTTGGTTACAGTTTTCTATTTAAAGAGGTAATAACTGGATTGATAAAGAAAACATGATGACAATATAGACTTAAACTGGATTGATAAAGAAAACAATATGCCAGTATAGACTTACTATGAAGCCGATGCATTTTTGTTGTTGTTGTCGATGGTCAATGGAATCGTCTCCACCGATTGTTGCCCTTCCTGGACGAGGTTGTCCATTCTCTGTTGGAACCATTCTTCGATGTAGCTTCTCATGGGGGCCATTTTGATTTCATCCTAAATTTCTATGTCGTAAAGGTCATTTTCTAATTTCCTTATATCCATTGAAATACTATGCAGACTCTGTTCAATTTCTTCATTGTGTGATGAATAGTCCAATACCCAATGCTCAAGCTCATCTACACGATGTTCAACTATGCTGTAAAACTTTTCGAAAGACAACCCCTTTAAAATATCAAGTTGTTCATGGAAGGATTCTTTGGTCATTGACAAGGATTTGGGAATTAAGTTTGGGTCTTGAACCTTGTTGGTACTTCCAGCTAAATCTATTTGGATTAGGCTTGTGGATAATTCTTCCTTTTCTGATATGGTTTGTTTACATGATTCGACAATGAGCTCCAGGTTATTAACTTTCTTTTGCCAACATGATTTTTCTTTTTTGGTCCTCTTTGGGGAGGGGAGTTTCTCTTGTATTCTTTTCAGTTCCGATGTGTTGACGACATGGTTGGAAAAAGGGGTCAGCACCTCTTCACAGAAATGCTGATCAGTTTTTAAACTTGCCTCCAAATGTTCGAGAAAATCATTTGCCTTCTTTTGGAAGGAAACTGAATTTTGCAATGTTTCTGAGGCTTTAGTAACTAGCTGCATTATTTTGTTGATGTTATTCTCTACAAGGGATATAGATCATGCAAGGAGGGTAGAGGATACTTTTATCTTGGTTGCAGTGGTAGCAGGCATGTTTTTTGCT
This sequence comes from Picea engelmannii, assembly GCA_009831015.1. Taxonomy (NCBI): domain Eukaryota; kingdom Viridiplantae; phylum Streptophyta; class Pinopsida; order Pinales; family Pinaceae; genus Picea; species Picea engelmannii. The sequence goes on from ML806283.1 coordinate 118,125, forward strand.
AAAGGACTGGAAAATTCAGTCTAGCATTTTCCGCTTCAATTCCTACAATGGAATCATGAAGAGCATCACCAGTTACTTGGTGAAAAAGGGATATTTGGGTCAGTCGCATTTTCCTAAAGTTAAGCTTTGTGTGAGATTTTCCTTTCCTATTTTTTACATCTCTCTTTTCAATGACCATACTCTTAGTTTGGCTATAAAAAACAACGCTCTGTAATACAAAGGATTCATCTTCATCAAAAATTTCGGTCTCATCTATTTCCACTGTGGAAAACCCAATTTTGTGCATGTGCTCAGTTTCAATTTCAATTTGCACCTGTTCACTTTCAATTTTGGTTTCGTCCGCCTACCCTACATTGTTTTTTCTCTTCTTCGTCATTGGAATTTTGTGAGAACTATCAATTTTTATGCGAGGAGGGTTCTTATCTCCTCCTCCGTTTGAAGATTTCTAGTTTGATTTCATACTGGAGTGGGTCTTTGAAGTGATGCTCCATGATGTCGTGCTCTTGGGAGTGCTGGTGGGGGACTGGGCACTCTTCTCACCAGATATTTTTCCCTATTGTCTGTACAATTCAGTTGCACTTTGCAATGTCTATGCATCGCAATCGCCAGAAGCAGGATTATTGTCATCACTATCCCTATCTTCGGTCAGGTGTCTATGGATAAAAGAGCTGTTAAATCCAACTGCTAGTAAATGTTCTTGAAAAATCCCATTAGGGTTGAACCCTTTTAGCCTTTCAACATACGTTAGGTTCAATTTCTTTAAATGGCCAAAAAATTCATCAATATTCTTGATGTTTCTGCACACGAAGTCTCTGACTTTCCAGGGCAGAGGAATGAACTATTTTTTTTTTCTTGTCATGGAAAAAATGCAACCAGTAGTTGTATTGCCTTGCTATTTCTGCAACAAACATCGTTTCCATGATGTGGCATGGAAGGAAAGAAGTATTTTCCTTAGAGCCAAAGACCATTAGTAAACTGTGATTTTCCTTTTTTTCAAGTGTGCCCTTCCTATTCAAAAACTTGGTTGCCTAACCAATCATCCTCAGAGCATCCTTCCCTAACAATAAATCTTTGAAAACTAAGACAAAGCCATTAAAAACCTCATTAAAACAATGGGAGGCCTTGTGCCTCCATAGGGCCTGGTACCAGAATGTTACTGGGCCGAATCCACAATTTATTTTATTATAAAGATAAATTTTTGGAAACGGACAACAATGCACTATTGCAAAAATCAAGTAGGATGACATATAAAATTTATTCGATTCTTTGAGTCATGACAACTGTGAACAAATCTCAATGGAAATTAGCTTCCCCCAATCGAAAATGAATTGTTCCTTGACTGTGAAGTACAAAATATAAATAATTATATGGGAAATTCTTGTCGTGGATGCCTGTCCTGTTATTATTGTAAACAACTAAGAAATTTCCCAAAATGGATTTCTAAAGGAACTTACCTACAACTTTTTGATATCTTCAGGAACTATTGTCACGTCTTCGAGGGAATCGGCTAAGATGTCCAACTCGTTTATCATGTTTTTCTAGGAACTGCTTGTAGTCTTGTCCTCTGAAGGTCAATGTTGGCTCCGACAATTTTAACATCTTGCGGAAGACCTGAGGTGACAAAGAAACAGGAGAATGGTTGAGCAGTGGAATAATTCTTTGGCTTGGAATATATTTTTCAGCGCACCAAGAGACCACCTCCTTACAGTCAAAAACCTTAGGGACGCAACCTACACGAGTGATTCCAGAGGTCCAAATCACTTCATTCTGGGTGGAATGGGATGAATAGTAAAAGTATGCCCTAGACCACTAAAATTTCTGGTCCTGATGTTCGAAGATATTTACTGTATCTCCAAAAAACTGTTGTCAACCTGCTTCCATAAGTCTACAAGAACGTTTGTTTTCTCCAGATGATGAATGAAATGAAAATTTGGAAGGGATAATATAACCCTGCGCAAATCTTGGTCCAATGTGTGTGAATGGGAGATCTCCTAGAGACTTTCGTTCATTAATGACAATTTGGACGGTTGTTGCATGATGCGTTGTTAACATTAAACACTAGTAATTACATACATAGAAATGTGAACATGGTGGATACAACAATGAGCGATTAAGCATTGTATATTTCTTGAGCAAGCCAACAAGACGATGCATGTTTGAGATGAACAATGGGAAGGGACAATATAACTCTTCGCAGATCTTGGTTTAATGCATAATAATGGGAGATATCCTCGAGCGTTTCTCTCATTAATAAAAATGTTGATGGTTCCTGCATGGCCAGCTGTTACCATGAAAGGTTTCTAATTGCATACTAAGAAAGTACGAAGGTCACGGGTACGAGAAAAAGAAACTTCAAAATAGGGTTACAAGGTACAACCGTTGGAGGTGAGGGAATGAGGGTCAAATTGTATGTCTCATAAATTTTTGAGTGCGATACGCGTAACACATAAGAGGGTATGATAGGACAGTCCAGAGAGCAATTTGTATATCACTAGTAAGAGAATAACTAATGTATATAAGGAAGGATAGGAAGTTAGTGGGGATGGAAGGAAACAATAGATACATTGAAACATTTATGAGACGCGGTAGAGTGAAGCTTGCGAGTCCGAGGATTCCGCATTGGAATTGTAGATCACAAAATTTTTGAGTGCACGATGTATAGCATGAAACAAGAAGCATTCGAGTTCAAAAGCGCCAACCCGACAACCGCAACCATAAAATTGGCTAAGTATGGAAAGGAACAACGGTCGGTTGGATTCGTCATGTGAAGATAAAGATGGAGATGAAGATATGTCAGCCCACCAATGTTGGAACCCGCGATCATAGAAAAGCAACTAAGTATATAACCACAAAGTGATAATACATGGGAAGAAGAAAAGGGAAAGATGACTAAGGAGTCCGCGGTGGAATTGTAAATCAAAAAATTTTTGAGTGCATCACAGAACAAGAAGCAACAGAGTTAAAATTCGGCAACCCGAAACAGTCACTAAGAATTGGAGATTTCGTGAAGCCGTCAACACGAGGATACAAAATAGGTTGACAAGGTCTCCCCATAAGACGTGAGGCCCCGATGATCAAATTGTATCATTTGAAACATTTGAATGCATAATCTGTAACACGGAAGAGGGGATGATGTCGGAACCTGGTAGTCAATTTGTATATTGCGGAGGGTCAGATGCCAACTGTTTCATATCAGTGTGTGCAGTTGTCACTAGTAAGAGTCACTAGTAAGAGCATAACCAATGTATATTAGGAAGGACAAGAAGTTAGTGGGGATGGAAGGCAGCGAAAGATACTTTGAAACATTTGTGAACCCTGGTAGAGTGAAGCTTGCAAGTTCAAGGAGTCTGATATGTAATTGTAGATCACGGAAGTTTTGAGTGCAAGATGTACATCATGGAACAAGAAGCACCAGAGTTCGAAACCACCAACCCGACAACCACGACCATAAAATTGGCTAAGTATGGAAAGCAACAATGATCAATCAGATTCATCATGTGATTATATAGATGGAGATAAATATATGTCAGCTCGCCAACACTGGAACCCACAATCATAGAAAGGAGACTAAGTATATAACCATAAATCCATAATACATGTAAAGAAGAAAAGGGAAAAAGGATTAAGGAGTCCGCGGTGGAATTGTAGATCACAAAATTTTTGAGTACAAGATGTGAACCCTGTAGTCAATTTATATATTGCGGAGGGTCGGATGCCAACTGTTTCATACCATTGTGTTCATTTTTCACTAGTAAGAGCACAACCAATGTATATTAGGAACGACAGGAAGTTAGTGGGGAAGAATAAAAGGCAAGTTCGTATTCGCCAACCCGACAACCGCGGCCATAAAATTGACAAGTATGGAAAGGAACAATGGTCGATCGGATTCGTCATGTGAAGATACATATGGATATGAAGATGTGTCAGCCCACCAACCTTGCAACTGTCGATCATAAAAAGATGAATAAGTATAAAACTAGAAAGCGGTAATGGACGGGAAGAAGAAAAGGGGAAAAGGGATAAGTATCTGATAGTCGAAAACCCTTTCTTCCGTATATTAATGCCAATGTTTTCGAACGCCTGATGGGTTCTCACTAGTAAAATCATAAATTGCAGATCACTAAAGTTCTTTGGCTGCAAGATGTATATGACGAAATAGGGGACATAGGTGTTGGATACCGCGAACCTGGGGCTTGGTGGCTAGATAATTGGCTAAGTATTGGCCAAGAGAAAGTTTTGATATTTATTTCAATAATATTCATACTAATATGTATTAATGGAGAAAGTTTTGATATTTATTTGAATAGTATTCATACTAATATATATTACTGGATTGTTTCTGTTTCAAATGCAGATGATCTCCTAATTTGTAGGATGCTCTTCGGTTCACAAATTTCATTTAAACCACAAAAGTTTTGACTATAACGCAACAAGAAACATGAATTTGCATTGTGGTTTCAACGAGATAAACTCCTTATCATCTATTCATCTTGTATTCCTTGCAATGACATGCGAAAACGTTGACTTTACATAAACATTAATATCTAAATTAAATTAAATTTAATCAAAATTTGGTGTAATTTAAGTAATTAAGGAAGCTTCAACCGTTCCTTTATTAATTCCAAGATTTTCGAACCCCTACAGAGTTATCACTAGTTAAAGCATAAATTGCAGATCATGGAAGCTCTTTGGCTGCAAGCTGTATATGACGGAACAGGGAACACAATTGTTCAATACTGCAAACTTGGGACCCGGTGGCCAAATAATTGCCTAAGTTTTGCCCAAGAGGAATTTTTTATATTTATTCCAATAGTACTCATATTAGTATATATGCATGGATATTATCAAATAGAATAAGATGCAATATATGCAAGATATTGAACAGGAACATGGTGTCAACAATTGAGCTGCCTTGTTGTAAGTCATTAATTCATTCTATTTACAGGACCCAAAGAATGAAAGTAGGAGGGGTCCTCCAATTTATTTCTTTAAGTATAGGTCTGACGCCACATAAGTATGGCCTATGACAAATTATTCTTCAATGTAAAATGTAAGCAACGAATAGAGTAGCCTTTATTTAAATTGAAGTACCGGGCAACAGAAAGAAAATCTTGTCGTCCATGTTTAATGACACACAGGGAAAAAGGTACAAAATAAAATGAAAATAAATACCAGAGATTGGAAAATACCATAAAAAAAAAATGCAATTATTCTATATTCAAATAAGATGGGTTACAAAATACAACTAAGATTATTTTCCACAATGACTGTGATTTGGCCTTCTGCCGACCAATAAAAAATATGTACATTGATGAAGCTTGTTGAAAATTTTCTTGATGATCAAATACTTTATTCGTAAAAAATGAGTTGAATATCAATTTTGGGTTTTGGACTTAATTGGTGCTGCCAACTAGATCTATTCTAGTTTTTTGAATAGCTTGTCTCTTCTAGCTATGGCCTGCTTGCATTGGCTAGTTATTCAACATTCCATTCTTTGTCAAGTATTAATTTCCCTCTCTCGTCGAAAACTCGGGGTTTAAGGTGCTTTCCTTGTAATGTTCCTGACCATTGACATCCGATACAACTTACAAATGTGATTTAGGCCCAATTCAAAGTTGAGGGAGTCGTTTTATGTGACATCAGCTATGGGACAAAAAAAAAATTCAAGTATGTTGTCACTGCTATTCTCCCTGTATTTGATCATATGTTTGGTTGAAAAGCCTACCTGAAGATTTGTATGTTGAACTTCTTTGTTTTATTACAGTAAATTGGAAGGAATGTCCAACCCAGCTGTAAAATTTTATTCTATTGAAGTACATGACTTCTTTGGGCAACACAGGTATGGCAAGTGTATCAAATGTTGCAGAATGCATCAACAGAGGTCTGTCAAGTGTACCAAATGTTGCAGATCACATCATAATGTATATTTCGTCATAGCGGTGGCATATATGGCAGCCCACATAAAGGTCTAGAATGTTCGAAGGTGACGCCAAATATGTGGAGTTTGTAACTACATCCAGAAGGAACGTCGAACCCAGTTGCAAAATTTTATTCTGTTGAAGTACATGACTTCTTCGGGTAGCACAGGTATGGCAAGTGTATCAAATGCTACAGAATGCATCAACAGAGGCCTGTCAAGTGTACCAAATGTTGTAGATCACATCATAATATATATTTCGTCATAGCGGTGGCATATATGGAAGCCCACATAAAGGTCTGGAATGTTCGAAGGTGACGCCAAATATGTGGAGTCTATAACTACATCCAGGGAAATCGAACAAACTTTGACAAAGAATATGGCTTTCTGTCAAGTTGGTTACCACACCCAGAATTAGCTCAACAATCTTTGAAATAAAAACTTTCGTAGTGATAATATGTCGTTTTATCCACCCATACAGTTTTTGTTACCCGCCTCTGGGTACATTCGCAAATGGAGTAATATTTCACGTCATTTACGAACATCACAGACCATTTTGCAAGCCATAGTAAGTGTGACGCCTCGAGGAAGACAAATTCGTGTGTGATCTGCAAAATTCGATACACTTGCAAAATATGTGTTGTTGGAAGAAACTATATACTTCAACGGAGAACTATTTTGCATGTGACTTGAAAATCCATTGCAACTCCCAGTAAGAAAAAAAATAAGATCAACGAACAAATCTCCAGGCAGGCTTTTCAACCAACCAAAGCATCAAATACAGGGAGAACACCAACCATAAGATACTTGTTCTTTTTTTTCCTCCTCTGTGATTTTCTGTTTGATAACATAGTTTTTTTTTACTCAGAGCTCATGTCACATAAAACCAGTCTCTCTTCTTTCATCTGGGCCTCAATTGTATCTCTAAGTTGTCATACATGTCCATGAATAGGAACATTAGAACGAAGGCACCCTAAAGCAAAACTCTTTGATGATAGAGAGAAATGACAATAAGTATTTAAAAGCAACGTTGGATGATCTTCCATATATTTTGTGTTAATTCCTTTTAATGATAGATGTTCTCGATATTTTCTCTTATTAATGGCAATATTTTCGAATATGTACACTGAATAGTGACTAATATCATTTATTAACATTCCCATATGCAAGCATATTCTCAAATTTGACATATAAGATATGCACAATATTAAAGAGGTACATGACGGCAAGGCCTCTATGGGTGACATGTTCGCGGACTATGTTGAGGCCTTTAAAAATACTAAAAGAGGATTTTTTTTTTTTTTTTTGCAAATTCAAAAAAGCAGGCAAAAGAAATTACTAGATCCCATAATATTCGCCTGTCTATTCATTTGAATGGGAGATGTCCTCGAGCTTTCCGATTATTAAAGCCAATATTTTTGAACCTATCTGGTCGGTTGTGACTTTTGAAAGAATAATTAATGTCTATTGGGAAGGGCAAAAGGTTGCAGGGATGGACGTGACAAATGCTTTTAAATTTTCTGAACCCGGAAAGGTGTCAACCCGCCAAATTTTGAAAACTCGACTAAGTATGGAAAGTTAGGTAGGATAAACAATCTCATCACAAACAGAGGCACGGTTGGGAGTTCGAGGAGTGCGAGGTCGAATTGTAGAGAACGAAAGTTCTGGGTGCAAGATTTATACACCGAACACGAGCTACCATAGTTCGATAAAACCTATCCGTGAAGCTGCGTCCAAAAAACTGGCTAAGTATGCAACCAAACGACGGTCAATGAGAATGAGCACAGAAACGTGAGAAACTATAGAACCATAAATGCAATTTACAAGAGGGAAAAAAAAAGGGAGAGAAAAACTATATTGCTCACACAACAAAACTTACTCTCATAACTATGAAACCATAGTAAGACATAAACCATGGAAAAAATATCGCCAGCTATGAAATATAGTTTGAGGCCGACAAGGTTTGGTTGAAGGTGTAAGAGATGAAATTTACATCGAATGCAATTGTTTTGTATGTTATTTTATCTTAATAGTATTTTATGGAGAGTCAACTGCAAAACAATGTAACAAGAGAATCAAGTGCGGATGCAACACCCCAACATTGCAAACCCTAGGCAAACAAGAACAAGCAACAAATAACAACCCAGTCAAGAAGCACCAAAAGGCCCAACTGTAGCCGCAGGACCCGAATCTTGCAAATTCAAATCAAACAACAATAAACAACATACAACGAACAAAGAAGCAATCAACAACTAGCCCATAGGAATGACATAGTTCCAATCACAGTTGCAGAACCCCAAACGTGCAAAATGCAACAAGACGAAAAGGAAAACAAGAACAACAATAACAGGAAAATAATAAATCAGTGGAGATTCAAAAAGCAATCATGAACTAGTGAAGCAACAATGTCGCTGAAGCATAATATTGCCCAAATTGACTGCAAAGAACATTGCTTATAAATAAAAAAAGCGGAATAAAATGTATTGTAAATAGCCTGCTAAGTAAACATTCAACGTTGATAAGCTTCTTAGCTAAACATTTAAGTCTGTCAAAAATTCTCTGTAAACATTTAAGAAAAAAATGCAATGTGGCAGGTCTCTGACATACCAATTTTTTTTTTTTATAATTTATGTAACAATAGTTTGAATAGTAGAGAATGTATTCGAAAGGAAAACTTTGGATATGCTAGCATATCAAACATTGCCATAAATTTAGCTAGCAGAAAATTCTAGGACAAACATTCGAATTAATGCTAGCATTAATCCACCTTCAAGCAATGCATAAGAAAATACATGATTCAAAAAGACCGTATACGATCAAAAAGTTTGGATATGCTAACATATAAAATATAGGGAATAGAGAAGCCGACAATAAGACCTCCATTCTGTTATCCAATCAGATCATGACATATATGGTACTTTTTATTATATAAAAATCAATTCTTTTTGCTCCCTAGTTCCAACATTAGATATTATGTAAATATTTGTGGTCAAAGTACAAACTAATACGAGGTCAACGAATTATCGATCACTATAGTCCCTCTATGCCTACAGAAGGGACTAATAATAATATGTCATTCCATTGTAAGATTTCATTGTAAGGTGGAATCAACACAATCTACAATTGCACAATTTAATGAATCTCAGTGAATAAATCTCATTAGAATGGATGACTCATAAAACAATGGCAATGGCATAATCATTATAAATAACATACATAAATAATACTATGTCATCCCATTGTAAGGAGGAATCAACACAATATACAATTGCACAATAAGGTGGAATCAACACAATCGAAAATAATTGCACAATCTAATGAATCTTGGTGAACAAATCTCATTAGAGTGTGATTTCTATAAGGTAATGATAATTGTAGAATGGGATACAACGGTAAACAATGGTGCATCAAAGTGAACTAGTGTGTCATGTTCAAGTAAGGAGTATTAATGATCATTGTAGAATGGGATACAATGGTAAAAAGTGGAGCATTAAAGTGAACTATTGTGTCATGTCCAAGTAAGGAGTATTATGTAGTTATGGATTGATTTAAAAGTCGAGTGGGGGTTAATATTAAAGAAAACATATTATGTTTTCTCTAATATTATCCCCCACTCCCAGCCATGTTTTCTTTAATATTACCCGCACCCCCACCTTCATATATGTTTTCTCTAACATTACTCCCCACCCCCACCTTCATAAGTATGTATTATGTTTTCTCTAATATTACTCGCCACCCCCACCCTTCTATATATTTTCTCTAATATTACCCCCCACCCTCATATGTATGTATTATGTTTTCTCTAATATTTCCCCCCTCCCCCCACCCTTATATATTTTTTCTCTAATATTACCCTCCACCCCCACCCTCATAAGTATGTTTTCTCTAATATTACCCCCACCCCCACTATATGAGGGTTGGGGTGGCGATGGGGGGTAATATTATAAAAAACATAAGTCCCTCATATATGAAGGTGGGCGTGGGGGGTAATATTAGAGAAAACATTATATGAGTGTGGGATTGGGAGGTAATATTAGAGAAAACATATATGAGGGTGAGGGTGGGGGTAGAGGGTGATATTAGAGAAAACATAAATCAAAAGTCAAATCCCATGAAGCAAGATCTACAATTATGAAATATTTCTCAAATTTGGGTACTCTCAAAATTTATAAAAGTGGTAACTTATAAATGTTTATTACTTATATTTGTGAGAGAGAGAGGGAGAGGTTGGGGTGGGGGGTAATATTAGAGAAAACATAAATCAAAAGTCAAATCCCATCAAACATGATCTACAATTATGAAATATTACTCAAATTTGGGTACTCTCAAAATTTATAAAAGTAGTAACTTATAAATGTTTATTACTTATATTTGTGTGACATAGATTTTCAATGATAAACACATAATTGAATGATGTCTTAGTTTGGCTAATGTATGATTTTCCACATAAATATTTTGTAAATTCTTTGCTCAATCATAGGGTGAGATTTATCCTTCATAGTTCTAAATAATTATTTAAGAATTTTATAGGGTTTAAAAACAATTTTAATATTGTTTTTACCAAATGTTTTGAGATATGATTAGTAGTTCCCTGGATGTAGTAGGAAAAAGAAATGAGATCTAGGGGAAGAGTTGAAGGTGAATAGATTTTGGATTTAGAATGGAGGACTCAGTGAAAAAATTTATTGATTTGAGGGATGGAGTAACCATCATACACTGGCCAAACTGTGAGCTCATTCAAAGCTCCTCTGAAGGAGCATATAGCAGACACTTCTCATAATAGTATTTCTAAATCACCTATCCATGAACACTCCCATGATTATAAACACCTTATATGATTTGATCAAACCAAAATTCTTGTGTCAATCCCATTTTACTCGTCTCGAATCATTAGGGAAGTGCTAGAAATTGAAAAACACCCTCACAATTTCAATTGTGAAGATATCTACAAACTTAGTTGATGTTGGAAACCCATCATTCATTGTCTATGTCACTGAAAATTTTACCCCTCCTATTTTTAATTTTAATTTTTTTGGCTTCCTTTCTCCTCCCTTTGATTCCTCTCTTTTCCTCCATGTTTTCAAAAAAAATGTTTTCTTTATTTTCCCCCTCCTTGTTTCCCTCCCCCAATCAATTTTGCTTTACTTTTTAATTATATATTTTCTCTTCTCTTCTTTTTTGGGGATGCGATCATTTTAATTTAGTTATCCCTTCATTGTTTATTAGTTTGTACTAATTTAATCATTTTAATTTATTTCTTCTTTCTTTATTAGTTTGTACTAATTTAATCATTTTAATTTTTTTTTCCCTTACTTATCTCTTTCACTATTTATATCCCCTTCCCCAATCAATTTTCCTTTATTTTTTAATTATATATTTTCCCTTCTCTTATTTTTTTTTGGAGGTTCACTTCTAATTCCATCATTTTAATTTATTTATCCCTTCATTATTTATTAGTTTGTATTAATTTAATCATTTTAATTTCTTTTTTCTCTTAGTTATCCCTTTCACTATTTATATCATTATCAATGGCTCTTTTATAATGGTTATATTTTTCCCTTACTCTACAAATTCTCAACCCAACAACCCTATTATATTATCATTTTCACTATAAATTCTCACCCAACATGATGCAGGAGCATTGCTCACTCATCAAGCGATCCAGCGTGGAGCGGAGAACAGCTGGATAGTGCCAGCACCAAAATTTTGAAACACCTTGAAACTATGGCGCAAGACATTAATGTATTGATTTGATGAAGCACACTTGTACATTTTAAATGGACCTTGAGCGGATAGCTCACGTCCTTAGGTAGATAAGGCATTTAATGAATTTAATGCTGTTAGATAGGAATTTATTTCTAGATTTGATAGCTTCAGATTTCGAGGGGGAAACGGGATATAGACACCCTCCTTTGTATCATTGTAGTAGTAGTATTCATTCAGGAGAAAGAGAAGAGAACAACGGAGAATTTGTGAAGAACACCTATGTACATATGCTATTGAATTAATAGAAGAGAGTCTTTGACTCAATTTCATGGCTGGTGTTGTTTCTCTGTGTGTGTGATGCTCACATGTTCATGAATATTTGTTTCTGTTCATGTGATTGCTTTGAATTGTTGTGCATATGATTTCAGGGTTTTAACTAAAGTCTATAAGAAAGGAGAATAAGTTTCAATTGTTTCTCAGTTTGAGTCAGGATATTCCTGCATAGAGTGCAGTTGAATTCATCTGCATAGAGTGCGTTGATGAGGCTCGACAATTAGACCCTTATTCTCGATCACCCAGAAGTCGGTTTTGGGTTTGTAGAGTCGTGCAGGAGAAGTGTAGACTGAATTCGAAGTCTCAGTGGTTAGCCTGAGTAAAGGGAGGCATAGACTACTGTTGCCAGAAGTGCACCAAGCCTGGAAGACCCAACACTTTGAGAATTGTCGAGAGCGAGCACAAGAGTGTGCGCAAGATCTCTGAAAGAATCAGAGTTGACCAGCTCAGGATGGATAGTTCCTTCTTGATGCAGTTGAGGAGCGCCAGGGGCAGCTCAAGGAAACCTCGAACAAGTCGAGGTTTTGGAGTGAGGGAATTTTCTCAAGAAGGAGGAATCGATGACCAGTGCGCGCAGGGAAGATTTGCCCACGAGGGTTTGGTTAGCACCTCGTGCACGCGAACCTCGTGGGCACGGTTCTCGTGCTAACCAAACCCCGAACCCTGATGGGTCAAAGGTCAACGTTCTCGAGTCTATCGGGGATTTCCCTATCGGGAAATCGGCATGTGCGATGCCGCTGTCCACTCGCACCATAAATCCCCGAACTCTAAAACCCGATGCACACGTGTACTTTCTCCTCACCATGTCACCTTCCCTTTCTGCTTTATCGGGAATCACGGGATCATGATTTCAACCATTGCTATTCCTTTGCACCAGGAAGTCCCGAATGCCGAATCTCGACTCTCTGGGATCCTATGCCACGTGTCCCCGGAGTGATCGACGGCTCTGATTAATTCGGGAAATCGCTAATCGTGATTTCAACGAGCATGAAACCCTTACCTCCATGAACCCCGATAGATGAATTCCAATGGTCCTTGGTTCTTCTCGAGTCTAAGGGTTAACTCCCTCGCACCTTTTTCCAGATCTGACGGTCGACGAATTTTCGCAAATCTTCCCTGCGTGCACTGGTCGTCGATTCCTCCTTCTTGAGAAAATTCCCTCGCTCCAAAACCTTGACCTGTTCGAGGTTTCCTTGAGCTACCCCTGGCGCTCCTCAACTGTGTCAAGAAGGAACTATCCCTCCTGAGTTGGTCAACTCTGATTCTTTCAGAGATCTTGCACACACTCTTGTGCTCGCTCTCGACAATTCTCAAAGTGTTGGGTCTTCCAGGCTTGGTGCACTTCTGGCAATAGTAGTCTATGCCTCCCTTTACTCAGGCTAACCACTGAGACTTCGAATTCAGTCTGCACTTCTCCTGCATGACTCTACAAACCCAAAACCGACTTCTGGGTGATCGAGAATAAGGGTCTAACTGTCGAGCCTCATCAACATACTCTATGCGGATGAATTCAACTGCACTCTATGCAGGAATCTCCTGACTCAAACCGAGAAACAATTGAAACTTATTCTCCTTTCTTATAGACTTCAGTTAAAACCCTGAAATCATATGCACAACAATTCAAAGAAATCACATGAACAGAAACAAATATTCATGAACACATGAGCATCACACACACAGAGAAACAACACCAGCCGTGAAATTGAGTCAAAGACTCTCTTCTATTAATTCAATAGCATCTGTACATAGGTGTTCTTCACAAATTCTCTGCTGCTCTCTTCTCTTGCTCCTAAATGAATACTACTACTACAATGATACAAAGGAGGGTGTCTATATCCCGTTTCCCCCTCGAAATTTGAAGCTATCAAATCTAGAAATAAATTCCTATCTAACAGCATTAAATCCATTAAATGCCTTATCTACCTAGGGACGTGAGCTATCTGCTCAAGGTCCATTTAAAATGTACAAGTGCGCTTCATCAAATCAATACATTAATGTCTTGCGCCATAGTTTCAAGGTGTTTCAAAATTTTGGTGCTGGCGCTATCCAGCTATTCTCCGCTCCATGCTGGCTCGCTTGATGAGTGAGTGATGCTCCTGCATCACAACAACCCTTTTCTATAATCATTTTCAGCTTTATGTATCCATGACAATGACTGGAATATCCACTCAAAATGTTGGACAATAAAAAATTCCTAGTCAATTCATTTCCAAAAAATTTCAACAACATAATATCATTATTATTTATTTTTATCTTAATTTCAAGGGACTAAGTGATACCCAAGATAGATCTTTTGCCAATTCTCAACCCAACAACCCTATTCTATTATCATTTTCACTATAAATTCTCACCCAACAACCCTTTTCTATTATCATTTTTAGCTTTAGGTATCCATGATAATGAGTGGAATATCCACTCAAAATGTTGAACAATAAAAAGGTTCCTACTCAATTCATTTCCAAAAAAAATCAACAACAGAACATCTTTATTATTTATCTTTATGTTAATTTCAGGGGACTAGGTAATATCAAAGATAAATCTTTTGCCATGTGAACAATGATTGATAATCCAAATATAATGCAAAACATTATATTAAAAAGAAAATTAATATTTTTATTTTTATTGAATGAATTTGAAACCTTTATGGAGAATATTATAAAAGTGTCATACAAAATTCACATATTAAAGTTAACATTTGAAGGCATTTGAAACCTTTATGGAGAGTATTATAAAAGTGGCATACAAAGGTCACAAATTAAAGTTAACATTTAATTTGTTAAGAAATAAGAATACAAGGTTTGCATTAAATTAATATTAATGATGAGTATAGTCTTATCACGAACATTACGAAAGTGGCTAAAAATATAATGCAATAAAACTAACATGAAGTTGAAATTCATTATTTAATTTTAATTTTCATTATTATTATTATTAATTCATAAAATAAACATGTTCTAACCATACAAAAGATTATTTAATTATGTGGATATTTGAATTAAATTGCAACAACATTGAATCTGTTATTATTATTACTCCATAAAACAAGCACTTTCTAACAATACAAAAAAATGTTTATTTAGTAGATATTTGAGTGAAATTGCAATGAAATTAAATTTGTTTACATAAAATAGATGTCAATAAGCCACTTCGTCATAAATTATTATTATTATTAATCCATAAAACAAGCACTTTCTAACGATACAAAAAAATGTTTATTTAGGTAGATATTTGAGTGAAATTGCAATGAAATTAAATTTGTTTACAGAAAATAGATGTGAAACAGTCAGGTCATAAATGGATTAGGCCACATAAGAGAATAGTGATTTATTTGGAAGATTGACATAAAAAAGGATACGAATTCAATAAATTCACATAAGATGATATTTCAATGATAATAATAATAATAGTCATCTAATGTTAAGATCATTGCCAAAAAAGACACCAAATTGGTGTATGAGACCTCATTGATAAGTAGATTAGCTTCCAGTGGTTGAAACCTACTTATCTAAAGGAATATTTTTACTTATCTTCACAAGTTTAAACCTACTTTTACACTAACTTACAAAAGAAAAGAGGAGCTACACCTAAAAGATACATACGTGCTGAATGTCAAGGCATGGTCATGGAAATCTCTGCCCACAAGTTCTTTACCTGGTTGTTGCATCATATAATAATCCGCAAGGCCATCTTGTAGTAAGCAACAAAAATAGCTTTGTGTAGCCTTTTTCATATTAAATGTGATGATAAAAGCCTGAAGCTTCGGATTTTCAAAGGGAAAAAATTCAGGAGACACATACTAATGATGGAAATATTTTCTCTGTAGCATGGCTCGAATTTTCCCAAGGTGACATCGAATGTCCATGCATGCATCTACGTTCAATTTAATGTGTGTTGTTTTCTGCCTGTTTAATCTGACGGGTGTTCGAAATTGGTAATTATTCGGCGGTCACCATATTTATGCGAAAAGGCATACACCTATTGACAACGGGTACAATTAATCACCTCTTAATCTAAAATTCTAATTCGATGGCTAGCAATTGAAGATGTTGGCATATTCTTAGTCGTTCTCCCAAATCAATGAATGTGATTTATGCTTCATAACTTGTATTTTTGAATGCATCCATTACCCTATTTACTTTTTAACATTTACCTAATCATATTAAGAATTTACTATAGCACCATATGATTGCCACGTTTAAATTATTAACCTTTGGATTTCCTCAAATCTCACGTTTCATATTGGATCGCGACCCATGAACATTTCATTTTCTGCTGTCGCGTTTCATATTGGATCTTCGACCCATGAGCATTTCATTTTCTGTGATTTACAAATGGATTAGTAACTAACTCGAAAATTTGCATGTAGTGTAATGATGGACGCCTTTCTGCGAATTAATTTATGGTCGATTGATGTAGTGTAATGCTGGACGCCTTTCTACTAGACACCTTTCCACTTACAAGCAGTAATACTTTCTGCGAATTAATTTATGGTCAATTGATTTAGTGTAATGATGGATGCCTCAAGGAAACTGATAAGTTGCATGTCTTGTATTGTTGGACGCTTCAAGGAAACCCAACCCCTTTCTTTAGAGTAAAGTTTAATCTGTACAGACAACTTGACTTGGCTATTCTCCACATCCTATATCGTTCTCGGTGAACCATCATAGGATTCAGTTTCAGAGAGATAATTGATATATCATATTATATCTATATATGTTATATCATGTCTGTATATATGTTTTAGTATTTGTTCTTGTTCTTTTTTTACCTAATTTTTTTTTGGTTTTAATTGCATAGGTAACATGTAGCCCTGGTAGCCTCCTAAGGGTTTCCGAGATCATATGAAGGATTAAGAAGTAACCCGAGCCTCTCAACGAGAAGCAAGTGGAATGGACATCATATTAGGGTTATATGTTTTTTAATATTTTTCTGGGATAATTTTTTTGAGGTTAGCATTATTGTTTAGGATTACTATTAATGTTGTCACAATTTTAGCAACCAGTTTTTTCCTTCACCTTTTGGTCATTAGGTTTACCTTTAGGATTAGGGTTTGGCACTATACATGACATTGTCACTAGAGCATTGGATCCCTATTACTATGAAAATAGTACCCTTCTTCTATTATCCAAGGACAATACTACTGCGCAGTTTGGAGTACCAAATATAATTATAACAAATTTGTCCAAATCTGATCCTTACACCAACTTTAACAGAAGCAATGGCATAACATTATTTTTATGATCAAGTTTTTATTGTTTTTGGTCTATATTATCTCGAAGGGAAGTCCTGTGTTTAAAAAATAAAATAAGAACTCTCTATCAACACCTTATCCTCTTTCAATAGGGTGACAAGGTTTCCCCAGAGGACGCAAGGCCCTGACAGACAAATTGTATAGTTCGGAACATTTGAATGCATAATGTGTAACACTAAAGAGGGAACGATGTTAGAGTCCAGTAGTCAATTTCTATATGGCAGAGCAACGGGCGCCAATTCTTTCGTACCAGTGTGTCCAATTGTCACTAGTAAGAGCATAGTTAATGTATATCAGGAAGGACGCGAAGATAGTGGGGATGGAAGGCAGCGACAGATACTTTGAATGAAGTTAATGTATACAAGGAACTTGCGGTGGAATTGTAGATCATGGATGTTTTGAGTGAAAGATGTATATAACAGAAAAATAAACAACTAAATTCGTAAGCACCAACCCAACAACTGTGGCCATAAAATTGGCTAAGTATAGAAAGGAACAACGGTCGATCAGATTCTTCATGTGAGGATATAGATGGAGATGAAGACATGTCAGCCTTCCAACCCTGGAACCAGATATCATAGAAAGGCGACTAAGTATATATCTAGAAAGAGATAACGGGTGGGAAGAAGAAAAGGCAAGTTCATATGCACCAATCTGGTAACCGTGGCCATAAAATTGACAAGTATGGAAAGGAACAACGATCAATCGAATTCATCATGTGAAGATACAGATGGAGATGAAGATATGTCAGCCTACCAACCCTGCAACCATCGATCATAGAAATATGACTAAGTATAAAACCAAAAATCAATAAAGGATGGGAAGAAGAAAAGGGGAAAAGGGATAAGTATCTGATAGTCGAGAACCCTTTTTTCCATTTATTAATGCCAATGTTTTCGAATGCCTGCTGGTTTCTCACTAGTAAAAGCATAAATTGCAGATCACTAAAGTTCTTTGGCTGCAATATGTATATGATGAAACAGGGGACATAGGTGTTGGATACCACGAACCCGGGGCCCGGTGGCTAGATAATTGGATAAGTATTGGCCAAGAGAAAGTTTTGATATTTATTTCAATAGTATTCATACTAATATGTATTAATTGAGAAATTTTTGATATATTTATTTGAATAGTATTCATACTAATACATATTACTAGATTGTTTCTGTTTCAAATGCAAATTATCTCCTAATTTGCAGGATGCTCTTCGGTTCACAAATTTCGTTTAAACCACGAAAGTTTTGACTGCAATATGTACATATAACACAACAAGAAACATGAATTTTCATTGTGGTTTCAATGAGATAAAATCCTTATCATCTATTCATCTTGTATTCCTTGCAATGACATGCGAAAACGCCGACTTTCCATAAACATTAATATCTAAATTAAATTAAATTTAATCAAAATTTGGTGTAATTTAAGTAATTAAGGCAGCTTCAGTTGTTCCTTTATTAATGCCAAGACTTTCGAACCCCTATCACGGAAGCTCTTTGGCTGCAAGTTGTATATGATGGAATAGGGAACACATTTGTTCAATACCTCAAACTCAGGACCCAATGGCCAGATACTTGCCTAAGTTTTTCCCTAGAGGAAGTTTTTATATTTATTCCAATAGTACACATATTAGTATATATACACAGATATTATCAAATAGAAGAAGATGAAATATATGCAAGATATTGAACAGGAACATGGCGTCAACAATTGAGCTGCCTTGTTGTAAGTCATTAATTCATTCTATTTATGGGACCCGAAGAATGAAAGTAAGACGGTTCCTCCAATTTATTTCTTTAAGTATAGGTCCGATGCCACATAAGTATGGCCTATGACAAATTATTCTTCAATGTAAAATGTAAGCAACGAATTGAGTAGCCTTTATTTAAATTGAAGTATTGGGCAACAAAAAGAAAAGCTTGTCATTGATGTTTAATGACACACAAGGAAAAAGGTACAAAATAAAATGAAAAGAAATACTAGATATTGGAAAACACCTTAAAAAAAAAAACCGCAATTATTCTATATTTGAATAAGATGGTTTAAAAAATACAACTAAGATTATTTTCCACAATGATTGTGATTTGGCCTGCCGCTGACCAATAAAAAATATGTACATTGATGAAGCTTGTTGACAATTTTCTTGATGATCAAATCCTTTATTCGTAAAAAATGAGTTGAATATCAATTTTGGGTCTTGGACTTAATTGGTGCTGCCAAATAGATCTATTCCATTTTTTTGAATATATTGTCTCTTCTAGCTATGGCCTGCTTGCATTGGCTGGTTATTCAACATTCCATTCTTTGTCAAGTATTAATTCCCTCTGCCATCGAAAACTTGGGGTTCAAGGTGTTTTCCTTGTAATGTTCCTGACCATTGACATCCGAGACAACTTACAAATGTGACTGAAGCCCAATTCAAAGTTGAGGGAGTCGTTTTATGTGACATCAGCTATGGGATGAAAAACACATTCAAGTATGTTGTCACTACTATTCTCCTTGTATTTGATCATTTGTTTGGTTGAAAAGCATGCCTGAAGATTTGTATGTTGAACTTCTTTGTTTTATTACAGTAAATTGGAAGGATCATCCAACCCAGCTGCAAAATTTTATTCTATTGAAGTACATGACTTCTTCAGGCAGAACAGGTCTGGCAAGTGTATCAAATGTTGCAGAACGCATCAACACAGGTCTGTCAAGTGTATCAAATGTTGCAGATCACATCATAATATATATTTCGTCATAGCGGTGGCATATATGGCGGCCCACATAAAGGTATGGAATGTTTGGAAGTGACACCAAATATGTGGAGTCTGTAACTACATCCAGAGGAAACCGAACAAACTTTGACAAAGAATATGGCTTTCTGTCAAGTTAGTTACCACACCCAGAAGTAGCTTAAAAAACTTTGAAATAGAAACTTTCGTAGTGATAATATGTCGTTTTATCCACCCATACAATTTATGTTACCCGCCTCTGGGTACATTGGTAAATGGAGTAATATTTCACGTCATTTACGAACATCAAAAACCATTTTTCAAGCCACAGTAAGTGTGATGCCTCGAGGAAGACAAATTCATGTGTGATCTATAGAATTCGATACACTTGCCAAATATGTGTTGTTGGAAGAAACTATATACTTCAACGGAGAAGTATTTTGCATGTGAACTGAAAATCCATTACAACTCCTAGTAAGAAAACAAAGAAGATGAACGAATAAATATCCAGTCAGGATTTTCAACCAACCAAAGCATCAAATGCAAGGAGAACACCAACCATAAGATACTTGTTCTTTTTTTTCCTCCTCTCTGATTTTTTGTTGGATAACAAAGTTTTTTTTTACTCAAAGCTCATGTCACATAAAACCAATGTCTCTTCTTTCATTTGGGCCTCATTCGCATCTCTAAGTTGTCTTACATGTCCATGACCAGGAACATTAGAACAAAGGCACCCTAAAGCAAAACTCTTTGATGATAGAGAGAAATGGCAATAAGTATGTAAAAGAAACGCTGGATGATCCTCCGTATATTTTGTGTTAATTCATTTTAGTGATAGATGTTCTTGATAGTTTCTCTTATTAATGGCAATATTTTCGAATATGTACGCTGAATAGTGACTAATAGCATGTATTAACATTCCCATATCCGAGCAGATTCTCAAATATGACATCTAAGATATGCAGAATATTAAAGAGGGACATGACATCAAGGCCTCTATGGGTAACACATTTACGGACTATGCTGAAGCCTTTAAAAATACTAAAAGAGGCAATTTTTTTTTTTTTTTGCAAATTCAAAAGAGCAGGCAAAAGAAATTACCAGATCCCATAATATTCGCCTATCTATTCATTTTAATGAGAGATGTCCTCGAGCTTTCCGATTATTAAAGCCAATATTTTCGAACCTGTCTGGTCGGTTGTGACTTTTGAAAGAATAATTAATGTCTATTGGGAAAGGTAGAAAGTAGCAGGGATGGACGTGACAAATACTTTAAAATGTTTCTGAACCCAGAAAGGTGTCAACCCGCCAAACTTTAAAAACTCGACTAAGTATGGAAAGTTAGATAGGATAGAGAATCTCATCACAGGAAGAGGCATGGTTGGGAGTTCAAGGAGTGCGGGGTCGAATTGTAGAGCACGGAAGTTTTGGGTGCAATATGTATACACCGAACACGAGTTGCCATAGTTCGATAAAACCTATCCGCGAAGCCGTGTCCATAAAACTGGCCAAGTATGCAACCAAACGACGGTCAGCCGAAATGAGCATAGAAACATGTGAAACTATAGAACTAGAAACTCAGTTTACAAGAGGAAAAAAATGGGAGAGAACAACTATATCACTCACACAACAAAACTTACTCTCGTAACTATGAAACCATAGTAAGACATAAACCATGGAAAAAATATCGCCAACTATGAAATATAGTTTGAGGCCGACAAAGTCTAGTTGAAGGCGTAAAAGATGCAATTTACATCGACTGCAATTGTTTTGTATGTTATTTTATCTTAATAGTATTTTATGGAGAGTCAATTGCAAAAAAATGTAACAAGAGATCCAACTGCAGATACAACACCCCAACATTGCAAACCCTAAGAAAACAAGAACAACCAACAAATAACAACCCAGTCAAAAAGAAACAAAAGGCCCAACTGCAGCCGCGGGACCCGAACACTGCAAATTCTAATCAAACAACAATAAACAACATACAACGAACAAAGAAGCAAGCAACAACCAATCCATAGGAATGACGTAGTTCCAATCGCGGTTGCAGAACCCCAAACGTGCAAACTACAACAAGATGAATGGGCAAACAAGAACAACAATAACAAACAAATAATAAATCAATGGAGATGCAAAAAGAAAGCATGAACCAATGAACCAACAATGTCGTTGAAGCATAATATTGCCCAAATTGACAGCAGAGAACATTTCATATAAATAAAAAAAACAGAATAAAATGTATTGTAACAAGCCTACTAAGTAAACATTCAATGTTGCCAGGCTTGTTGGCTAAACATTTAAGTCTGTCAGAAATTCTCTGTAAACATTTAAGAAAAAAATGCAATGTGGTAGGTCTCTGATGTACCCAATTTTTTTTTTTTTTAATTTATGTAACAATAGTTTGAACAATAGAGAATGTATTCGAAAGCCAAACTTTGGATATGCTAGCATATCAAACATTGCCATAAATTTAGCTAGCAGAAAATGCTAAGACAAACATTCGAACTAATGCTAGCATTAACCCACCTTCAAGCAATGCATAAGAAAATATATGATTCAAAAAGACCGTATACGATCAAAAAGTTTGGATATGCTAACATATAAAACATAGGGAATAGCAAAGCTAACAATAAGACCTCCATTTTGTTATCCAATCAGATCATGACATATATGGTACTTTTTATTATATAAAAATCAATTCTTTTTGCTCCCTAGTTCCAACATTAGATATTATGCAAATATTTGTGGTCAAAGTACAATCTAATATGAGGTCAACGAATTATCGATCTCTATAGTCCCTCTATGCCTATGAAAAAGACAAATAATAATATGTCATTCCATTGTAATATTTCATTGTAAGGTGGAATCAACACAATCTATAATTGCACAATTTAATGAATCTCAATGAATAAATCTCATTAGAATGGATGACTCATAAAAAAATGGCAATGACATAATCATTATAAATAACATACATAAATAATAATATGTCATCCCATTGTAAGGAGGAGTCAACACAATATACAATTGCACAATAAGGTGGAATCAACACAATCTACAATAATTGCACAATCTAATGAATCTTGGTGAACAAATCTCATTAGAGTGGATGACTCATAAAACAACGGCAATGACCATGGGGCTATAGGTGTAGGTGTGATTTCTACAAGGTAATGATAATTGTAGAATGGGATACAAGGGTAAAAAATGGAGCATCAAAGTGAACTAGTGTGTCATGTCCAAGTAAGGAGTATTAATCATCATTGTAGAATGGGATACAATGGTAAAATGTGGAGCATTAAAGTGAACTATTGTGTCATGTCCAAGTAAGAAGTATTATGTAGTTATGGATTGATTTAAAAGTCAGGTAGGGGGTAATATTAAAGAAAACATATTATGTTTTCTCTGATATTATTCCCGACTCCCACCCATGTTTTCTTTAATATTACCCCCACCCCCACCCTCACCCTCATATATGTTTTCTCTAACATTACTCCCCACCCCCACCATCATAAGTATGTGTTATGTTTTCTCTAATATTACCCGCCACCCCCACCCTTCTATCTGTTTTCTCTAATATTAACCCCCACCCTCATATGTATGTATTATGTTTTCTCTAATATTACCCTCCACCCCCACCCTCATAAGTATGTTTTCTCTAATATTACCCCCCACCCTCATATATGAGGGTGGGAATGGGGTTTAATATTCGAGAAAACATGCTTATGTTTTCTCTAATATTACCCCCACCCCCACTATATGAAGGTGGGGGTGGCGATGGGGGGTAATATTATAAAAAACATAAGTCCCTCATATATGAGGGTGGGCATGGGGGGTAATATTAGAGAAAACGTTATATGAGGGTGGGAGTGGGCAGTAATATTAGAGAAAACATATATGAGGGTGAGGGTGGGGGTAGAGGGTGATATTAGAGAAAACATAAATCAAAAGTCAAATCCCATGAAGCATGATCTACAATTATGAAATATTACACAAATTTGGGTACTCTCAAAATTTATAAAAGTAGTAACTTATAAATGTTTATTACTTATATTTGTGTGTGTGTGTGTGTGTGTGTGTGTGTGTGTGTGAGAGAGAGAGAGAGAGAGAGAGAGAGAGAGAGGTGGGGGGTAATATTAGAGAAAACATAAATCAAAAGTCAAATCCCATCAAACATGATCTACAATTATGAAATATTACTCAAATTTGGGTACTCTCAAAATTTATAAATGTAGTAACTTATAAATCTTTATTACTTATATTTGTGTGAGAGAGATTTTCAATCATAAACACATAATTGAATGATGTCTTAGTTTGGCCAATGTATGATTTTCCACATAAATATTTTGTAAATTCTTTGCTCAATCATAGGGTGAGATTTATCCTTCACAGTTCTAAATAATTATTTAAGAATTTTATAGGGTTTAAAAACAATTTTAATAAATTGTTTTTACCAAATGTTTTGAGATATGATTAGTAGTGCCTTGGATGTAGTAGGAAAAAGAAATGAGAGCTAGGGGGAGGGTTGAAGGTGAAGAGATTTTGGATTTAGAATGGAGGACTCAGCGAAAAACTTTGTTGATTTGAGGGATGGAGTAACCATCATACATTGGCCAAACTGTGAGCTCATTCAAAGCTCCTCTGAAGGAGCATATAGCGGACACTTCTCATAATAGTATTTCTAAATCACCTATCCATGAACACTCCCACGATTCGAAACACCTTATATGCTTTGATCAAACCAAAATTCTTGTGTCAATCCCATTTTACTCATCTCGAATCATTAGGGAAGTGCTAGAAATTGAAAAACACCCTCACAATTTCAATCGTGAAGATATCTACAAACTTAGTCGATGTTGGAAACCCATCATTCATTGTCTATGTCACTAAAAATTTTACCCCTTCTATTTTTAATTTTTAATTTTTTTTGGCTTCCTTTCTCCTCCCTTTGATTCCTCTCTTTTCCTCCATGTTTTCAAAAAATTTATTTCCTTTATTTGCCGCCTCCTTGCCCCCCTCCCCCAATCAATTTTGCTTTAATTTTTTATTATATATTTTCTCTTCTCTTCTTTTTGGGGGATGCCATCATTTTAATTTAGTTATCCCTTCATTCTTTATTAGTTTGTACTAATTTAATCATTTTAATTTCTTTTTTCCCTTATCTATTTCACTATTTATATCCCCTCCCCCAATCAATTTTCCTTTACTTTTTAATTATATATTTTCTCTTCTCTTATTTTTTTTTGGAGGTTCACTTCTAATTCCATCATTTTAATTTATTTATCCCTTCATTGTTTATTAGTTTGTACTAATTTAATCATTTAAATTTCTTTTTTACTTCACTCATCCTTTTCACTATTTATATCATTTTCAATGGTTAGTTGAAAACAATTTTTTTACTCTCTTTTATAATGGTTATATTTTGCCCTTTCTCTATAAATTCTCAACCCAACAACCCTATTATATTATCATTTTCACTATAAATTCTCACCCAACAACCCTTTTCTATTATCATTTTCAGCTTTATGTATCCATGACAATGAGTGGAATATTCACTCAAAATGTTGGACAATAAAAAATTCCTACTCAATTCATTTCCAAAAAATTTCAAGAACATAATATCATTATTATTTATTTTTATCTTAATTTCAGGGGACTAAGTGATACCCAAGATAGATCTTTTGCCAATTCTCAACCCAACAACCCTATTCTATTATCATTTTCACTATAATATCTCACCCAACGACCCTTTTCTATTATCATTTTTAGCTTTAGGTATCCATGACAATGTGTGAAATATCCACTCAAAATGTTGGACAATAAAAAAATTCCTACTCAATTCATTTCCAAAAAAATTCAACAACATAACATCTTTATTATTTATCTTTATGTTAATTTTAGGGGACTAAGTAATATCCAAGATAGATCTTTTTCCATCTTTATTATTTATCTTTATGTTAATTTTAGGGGACTAAGTAATATCCAAGATAGATCTTTTTCCATGTGAACAATGCTTGATAATCCAAGTATAATGCAAAACATTATATTAAAAAGCCAATTAATATTTTTATTTTTATTGAATGAATTTTAAACCTTTATGGAGAGTATTATAAAAGTGGCATACAAAGGTCACAAATTAAAGTTAACATGTATATTTGTTAAGAAATAAGAATACAAGGTTTACATTAAAAGTTAACATGTATATTTGTTAAGAAATAAGAATACAAGGTTTACATTAAATTAATATTAATGATTAATATAGTTTTATCATAAACATTACAAAAGTGGTTAAAAATATAATACAATAAAACTAACATGAAGTTGGAATTCATTATTTAATTTTCATTTTCATTATTATTATTATTATTAATTCATAAAATAAACATGTTCTAACCATACAAAAGATTATTTAATTATGTGGATATTTGACTTAAATTGCAACAAAATTGAATCTGTTATTATTATTACTCCATAAAACAACACTTTTTAACAATACACAAAATTGTTTATTTAGGTAGATATTTGAGTGAAATTGCAATGAAATTAAATTTGTTTACATAAAATAGATGTCAATAATCCACTTGTCATAAATTGTTATTATTATTAATCCATAAAAGAAACACTTTCTAACAATACAAAAAAATGTTTATTTAGGTAGATATTTGAGTGAAATTGCAATGAAATTAAATTTGTTTACAGAAAATAGATGTCAATCAGTCTGGTCATAAATGGATTAGGTCACATAAGAGAATAGTGATTTATTTGGAAGATTGACATAAAAAAATATACTAATTCAATAAATTCACATATATTTTAATAATAATAATAATAATAATAATAATAATAATAATAATCTAATGTTAAGATCATTCTCAAACAAGACACCAAATTGGTGTATGAGACCTCATTGATAAGTAGATTAACTTCCAGCCATTCAAACCTGCTTATCTAAAGAAATATTTTTACTTATCTTCACAAGTTTAAACCTACTTTTACAATGGCTTACAAAAGCAAAGAGGAGCTACACCTAAAAGATACGTACCTGCTGAATGTCGAGGCACGGTCATGCAAATCTCTGGCCATGAGCTCTTTAGCTGGTCATTGCATCGTATAATAACCTGCAAGTCCATCTTGCAGTAAGAAACAAAAATAGCTTTGTGTAGCCTTTTTCATATTAAATGTGATGATAAAAGCCTGAAGCTTCGAACTTTCAAAGGGAAAAAATTCAGGAGACACATACTAATGATGGAAATATTTTCTCTGTAGCACGGCTCGAATTTTCCCAAGGTGACACCGAAGGTCCATGCATGCATCTACGTGCAATTTAATGTGTGTTGTTTTCTTCCTGTTTAATCTGACGGGTGTTCAAAATTCGTAATTATTCGGCTATCACTATATTTGTGTCGAAAGGCATACACGTGTTGATAATGGGTACAATTAATCACCTCTTAATTTAAAATTCTAATCTGATGGCTAACAATTAAAGATGTTAGCATATTTTTAGTCGTCCTTCCAAATCAATGAATGTGATTTACCCTTCATAACTTCTTTGTATTTTTGAATGCATCGGTTACCCTATTTACTTTTTAACATTTACTTAATCATATTAAAAATTTACTATAGCACTATATGATTTCCACGTTTAAATGATTAACCTTTGGATTTCCTCACCTCTCACGTTTCATATTGGATAACGACCCATGACCATTTCATTTTCTGCATGAGCGTTTCATTTTCTGTTGTCTCTTTTCATATTGAATCGTCGACCCATGAGCGTTTCATTTTCTGCGATTTACAGATGGATTAGTAACTAACTCGAAAAGTTGCATGTAGTGTAGTGGATGTTGGATGAGTTTTTTAATATTTTTCTGGGATAATTTTTTTGAGGTTAGGATTATTGTTTAGGTTTACTATTAACGTTCTCACAATTTTAGTAGCTGGTTTTTTCCTTCACCTTTTGGGCATTAGGTTTACCTTTAGGCTTAGGGTTTGACACTATGCACCACATTGTTACTAGAGCATTGGATCCCTATTACTATAAAAATAATACCTTTCTTGTATTATCCAGGGACAATACCCATTCAGTTTGGAGTACCAAATAGAATTATAACAAATTTGTTCAAATCTGATCTTTACACTAACTTTAACCAGAAGCAATGGCACAACATTATTTTTACGATTAAATTTTTATTATTTTTGGTCTATCTTATCTCGAAGGGAAGCCCTCTGTTTAAAAAAATAAAATAAGAACTCTCTATCAATACCTTACCCTCTTTCAATGCTAAAGAAAACTTATGCAAAGTTGTTCTTACCTTTACAAATAGAATGCAGACTGCTTGAAGCCTTCATATTCTTCAGTAATTTCATCTTACCAGCCGTAAGCCTTTCGGCGTTCACCAGCAGCGATTTAGCGGCTGTGCTGGATGCATTTAGCGATTTAGCGGCGGCTAACTCGGTAAATGGCTAAATCACTAGTGGTGAACGCCAAAAAGGCTTACAGATCGTATAATAACGCGCAAGGCCATCGTATAATAACAAAAATAAAAGTAGCTTCCTGTAGCAATTTTCAAGCTTTTTTCATATTAAATGTAATGATAAAAGCCTGAAGCTTCGAACTTTCAAAGGGCAAAAATTCAGGAGACACATATTAATGATGGAAATATTTTTTATGTAGCACGGCGAATTCCAAATCCAGCTTGGCTGGAATTTTCCCAAGGTGACACCGAAGGTCCATGCATGCATCTACGTTCAATTTAATGCGTGTTGTTTTCCGCCTGTTAAATATGACGGCTGTCTATTTTCCCCTGTTCGAAATTGGTAATTTTCCGGCTGTCACCATATTGTCACCATATATACATATATATTATATGTATATATGTTAATTTATTTCAATATGTTGCTTAAATTTATTTTAAACATATTTGGCCAAATACTTTATAATTATTTCCCTATTTTTTTATCCATTAAAAACCTTATTTTTAATTAAAATAATAAAAAATATTAAAAATCAGTTAGTTTTATCTTAGCATTTTTAATTCCTCCCGCGTGTCTATTGTCTATTTTCCCCTGTTCGAAATTGGTAATTTTCCGGCTGTCACCATATATACATATATTGGCTTAAATTTATTTTAAACATACTTGACCAAATACTTTATAACTATTTGAATTTGCCTTTTTTTTTTATCCATTAAATTTTTTTTTTTTAATTAAAATAATAAAAAATATTGAAAATTAGTTAGTCTTACCTTAGCATTTTTAGTTTCTCCCGCGTTGGCCTCCTTCCGAACACGCAAACCATCATGAACTTGTACATTTTGTGTGAACACTTAAAATGATTAAGACTATCGAAATTGCAATTTAAGCACAAAACTCTTCAATTCTTTGGAAGAAAACCTCCACCAAAGCAATATGCATATTTAGGTTTTAACATTCACAAATATATATGTAATAGGGAAATTAAATAGTCATTGTGCTAGTCTTGTTTGCTAAGTTGATGTGCTAGTCTTGTTTGCTAAGTTGATGGACATATTACAGAATAATACTTGGAACTGCTACTCAAACTAGGAATGTGATGGATGAGAAATGTTATTTTACATGAGGAGCAAGAGTTGTGTGGATTTATGAAGTCCCCCTTACACATCCCAAGTTAGATGGTAGAGTCACAATGAACATTTATTTGACCCCATTTAACAAGAGACCTCCATCAATTGTATACAACAATACATTAGGAACTTACTTGTCTTGTATACTTCAACATTTTATCCAACTTTCTTGTCTTCTTCCTTTACTTTCAACAACTTTTTTATTAGTTATTTGTGTTTAAAATACTTGTTCCAGTTATTTTTATTCACTCACCCTATCATATATCATATATATATTTTCTTCTTGCATTTTTTCCATTCTTTTTCAACCTTTGTCCCTTCCTAACAAATGCATTATCAAATAGAACTTACTCTTGTTTATCCATTTTTTTACATGTTGTTTCACATAGTCAGTTTTGAAAACCAAACATCAACTAAAGCAATGGTGCATCCAAAAAATGCATCCCTCATCTTATGGATGGTTTACATCTACATAGAAGACAATTCCAAATCAAAGTTATCCAACAAAAGATATTCATCTATGGATTCAAAATAAATGGTCATTTTTTTAAAGGTTTCAAAATAATATATGACAACATAGCAATGCAACGAAACACTAACCAAAACAAGATTAAACTTAAAATGGTCTTAAAAGTTGTACTGAAAAGAATATCAAAGAGAGAAAAACTATACCTAAAAACATCATTAGAATTAAGAAAAAAAAATAAACACTCAAATTCTCCATTTCATTTCAAACATATTCTACCTCCATACTTATTATATAACTAATTTTTCCCTCAAAAATGTATCATGATAACATCACTGAATGTAAAATTTGTAACATGTTTTCTTTCTATCTCATTTATACTTACTTTATATATATAGTAGCAACTACTTTTAGTCTGCAACATGCTTTATTTCTTACCTACTCCATACTTGTTGTATAAGTATTTTGGAGAGTAATATATATCATGAAAATGTTAAGAATTTGTTAATTTTTATCATTCTTTATTTCTATTAAATTAAAATATCTTTTTTATGTGATGTGTTTATATTTAAATTTACTTTTTGTTTTCAAGTTTTACTTTCATTTTGCATGGACATTACTTGGATAGAAAAAAAAATAAAACATTTCATAGTATACAATAAAACAATTCATAAAATCAAAGCATTTTTTTAAAAGTAATACTTTCATTTTATTTTAATATAAATTTTATTTTTCAATAATTGCTATTTTAATATACAATTAAAAAATACCTTAATTTTTTTTTATGAATAACCAATTTTTTATGGTTATAATTTTTCCTACAAATAACAAACAAATTTATGATAAAACATATATATCTAATTTTGTAATTAGATAAACTTTTTTACTTTATTTTACAAAACATATAGACTATTTTCATATCTCTCCAAATAATATCATGAAACTAATAAGACATTTGCATAAAACTTAACCTATATAATATATTTCAGTGACTAAATTATATAACAATATGTCATAAAACTAATAAAACATTCTCATACAACTTAGACTATATAATATATTTCAGTGACTAAATTATGTAACAATAATATATATATTTTTTAATAGTTTCCTCTTTATCCATTTATTTATATGTACTAGATACTATATTAATTATAAAAACAATTTCATACATTTCTAAATTAGAATATCATTTTATGTACTATATGCTAACCATGTGTTACACTATATCATAGTTATAATTTTTTAATACCTATCTATCAAACAAAGTCTCAACATAAGAATATATCACTTTGATTTGCAATATTAATATTGTTTAAATACTCAACATAACAATATTTTACTTTATTTATATAGTTTATAATATTATTTAAATAATAAACATTAATTGATTATGACATTTTAATAAAATAATTTTCAATATTACTTAATTAATAATCATATATGTTAAACCAATTTATGAATTTATGAAACATGTCATTACAATAGTAGATAATAGAATTTTTTAGAATATTGTCTCATTGATTTATGGGTTTAAGTCATGGAACATATTTATAAATTATCAAAACTTAATTTTTACTGAAAAATGTTACATAATGGCAATGAGATACACAATAAATTCCTTTCTTAGATTCCATTCATATCCATTGTATATAATTGTCCTAATACTTTGATATGAAAATGTTGTGTGTAGGGAAATTTTGATTTCCAACTATTTCAAGTGAGAGAAAATTGAAAATGGATCATTGGTTCAAATTAACAACTTCACTTGTAGATCTACCCAATACAACAAGTACACATCTTACACACAAAAAATGAACATCCTTTGCACTACCGAATATTTTACAAATACCTTATTACTAACTACCATGATTTGGTCTATTTTTCCCGGTTGGTTATATTTATAGATATGCAAGTGTTAACTCTAAAAGAATACATTTTCGACAATCCACACTAGCACACAAATGTACTCCAATCTTCCATGCCATCAATACAAACAAACAAAATGAATCCAAACATAATCCCTATCAAATCTTTGAATGTATACATACACCCATGGATAATAAAAGTTAGAATCATTTCGAAACATGACATTTCCAAGGGACTTGGGTAGGTATGCATCTTTGATGTTATCGACAAAGAGAATAGTGAGATCCACTTTACTTTCTTCAATATGAAAGAAATGCAATTCCAACCTTGCATACAAATTGGAAAAGTATACATAATCTCTAAATATTTGATCAATCCTGCAAACAAATTGGCAAAGTATGCATAATCTCTAAATGATTGATCAATCCTACAAACAAATAATACAACCATTTAGAAAATGATTGGGAAATAACTCTAGATAATACCTCGGTTGTAGAACGTTTCCTCGGCGATGATCATTTAATTGCAAACCACAACTTCAAATTTACTCCTATCGATGAGTTATCATCCCTACCTAACAACTACGTTGTTGATATCCTTGGTGTTGTTATATCTATTAGCCAGTCGACAACCATATTGAGGAAGAATGGCACTGAGACCCAAAAGAAAAGCCTTGAATTGAAGGAAATTTTTGAATGTAGTTTTGATGTTAAATTATGGGGGGTATTTTGTAATAAACATGGCCTACAACAACATTTTGCTTCAAATTCCTTTCCAATCATTGCTATAAAGGATAGAAGAACAAGTGATTTCAATAGGAGATTGATTCATACAAATTTTACGTCCCATATTTCCATCAATCATGACCTCAAAGATTTTTGTGATGTAAGACCTTGGTTTGAAAAAGAAGGCAAAACCCTCAAATCTCACTCCTTATCGACACATGGTGCCTTTGGTGCCCCTCTATTAATAAGTTTTTCATTGACATTGAAAATGAAGGCCTCAACGGAACTCATCAACAACCATATTTAATTTTTTTCAAGGTAAGCATCACCTCTATAAATAGAGATGATTGTTGGTACACTTATTACCTTCTCGTTTTCAACAATTGCCAACATAAAAAAAAATGTGTTTTCCATTGAAGAGGGTAACTGACATTCTCAGAGATGCAAGCAAACTTTTGATGAATGTGATTACAGGTACATTTTTGACTTCAAAATAAAGGACCATACAGGACAAATAATGTTATCGCATTCCAAGAAGCAACAAAAAACCTTCTTGACATTCCTAATGGGAAATTATATGCGCTCTCAGAGGAGGAGAAAAATATCAAGACTACAAAGATTTTTTGACAACTTTTTCTTTAGTAAATACATCTTCAAATAGTTAATACATAAAAACATGTTTAGAAATGACAAACAAGTCCAATCCATTGTTGTTACATCAGAAAAAATCGACTCTAAGATAGAGGGGAAAAAATATGCCAATAACTACAAGTAGATTATATATTTCATTTTCATGAAGCGACTTAACATAATGCCTTATTTTTTGTGTACGCCATATGTGAGGCATCAATTTTTTAATCTTATATATTTCGTACATACTTTTTCATTCCAAAAGTATTTAAAATAATCCCTTACTTTGTAATATACAACCTATGTAAGGCATCAATTTTTGTAACTCATATATTTCATAAATATATCTAGTTTGTTCCAACACATTTTTTTCAAGGAAACGATAAACTATGTCTTGTATGCTAAAATACCTTGGTGTGATTTAGCTATGTAAAAATAAAAAAAACACATGTTAATGAATATCATTATTTTTTTTTATGAAGATCAATGGTTTTAGTATATTCTTAAACTTTGTTTGAAAACTATATTACCATTACTATGTACTATACTGTTATTATGAAAATCTAGGATTATAAGTTATTTTATTATAAGTTATTTTTATACTTTATTTAAATTGTATATTAATGTTACTATATATTGTATTTTTCTATATACCTTTTTTTTTTCCTTGGTTCATGTATCTATATTTATTTTTGTCGCTCTGTTTATAATTTGTAATTTTACTTAAATCATTGTAATGTTTTTTTAATTAATATATATTGTAAATGTATGCTTATTTTTTCAATATCTGTATTTTCAAGTATTAAAAATGTCTTTCAAATAAATACTGATATTTGTTATAAATCATTTCTTCTCTTTGTACAGAAACATGGTCAAAGAGTAGCTCAAAGATCCATTAGTTCAATTGGATAAATATCATAGTCTCCACAACAAACACCTTGAAAAAGCTATGGAAGTTGGCCAACAAGTCTATGAAATCATTCAAATCCAAAATATGTTCCGTATAGTTTTTCATACTCTAAAAGAAATCCATGTTCACCCAACAAAGAGCATTATTGAACCAAACAATATTCCATCAACTTCAACAACAAACCCATCTTTACCATATATGACAACAAATACTAACAACAACATCCATTTTTTAAATGATTCCCTTACCTTTTCCAACCTCAAATTCAATGTAATCAACCAAATCAATAGTATTACATCTACCCCAAATGCACTACAGAATGAGAAACACCACAAAAAATATTTGCATCGCAAAGATGAACAAAATAAACATAGACAACTTTCAAGATCTAAGGAAAAATACCTTTCCATGAAATTCCAAGTTGATCCAATTCAACAGTAATCTTTTTCCCATATTGCTACAACATTTTGCACAACTGCACTAGTTGGCCAACAAGGTCATGCAATCACCCATATGCAAAATATCTTCTCATCGTTTTTACGTTGTCTACCAGATATCCATGTTCCCCTTGCAAAGACCATTATGCAACCAAACAATATTCCATCAACTTCAACAACAAGGCCATATTTACCATTTCTAACCTTAAATACGGAAAACAACATCCCTTTCTTCAATAACTCCCATACCTCCTCCAACCTCAACTTCAATTTCACCAACCAAATCAATAGTATACCATCTACACTACACACCCTAGAAAATGAAAATATTTGCAAACAATATGCACATCGAAAAGATGAACTAAAT
This sequence comes from Picea engelmannii, assembly GCA_009831015.1. Lineage (NCBI taxonomy): Eukaryota > Viridiplantae > Streptophyta > Pinopsida > Pinales > Pinaceae > Picea > Picea engelmannii. The sequence continues at coordinate 153,055 of ML806283.1, forward strand.
AAGTGTAGGTGGGCTAAAATATCCAAGGAAAAACAACTTTTTCATGGAATCCCCAGTTGATCCTACTCAATACCAATCCTTTTCCCATATTTCTAGAACATTTTGTACTTGTATCAATGCCTTGTCCAAAATACATACATGTAATACTTGCATGGAATATTACCTTGGGATTCACACAACCATATCATCCGATGGTTTTATTTGTTCATGTTGTTGCACAGATAATCATGGCCACCTCTTCTCTAAATGGAATAATATGGACCATGGAGACCAACTCCTTGTCCTGTTAATTCTTACCCAAGTAGAAGAAATGCTCATTGCTCGAGTGAACCCACTTAGTTGCAAGTTAGTCATGCTTGAGGTGGCCAATACAAATATAGTGGTCATAGTGTTAGTTTCCCACAAAAAATTAACACAATTGCTATTTAGCTCCCATGCCACCTTGAAGGTTTGGACATTTTGGTTGTTAGAAGGCATGGAATAGAGGGAAAATCATATGTCTATTATGTGACTAAATATCATGTCATGGAAACACTTCTCTAAAATATACAACATGATAGATATTACAAAGATGTCCAACTCGAACACACCTCAATTGTTGTACTTCTTGTTGTATCAACAAACATCTCTACTCGACTTCACATCATTTCTACCGATATTTCAGATACATGTCGAGACAACCCAAACTTTACTGAACCCCAATATTATTTTTCCTTTCTCCTACCCAATATGCATCGAGAAATGATAGAAATCAACAACTTTGTCCAAAACAAATTTGGCCCTCCATTAAAAATTATTGTCTGGCCATAAATAGAAGAAACATCGGTAAACAAATATACTACACAAGGCTTGTTTGATATGGAATTTCCATCACTTTTCCCAAATGACCATGCAGTATATGGGAAACCACAACAAAGAACCATTGACATTGACCAATATGCACTCCACTTGATGAAATATCATGACAATAGATTCAATTTCCATCCAAGGTTCTGCTACTTCCTATACAACCTCATCATGTGCCATTGCAGTCGGACAAGTGCTACAATGTTTGTAAATAAGATCCAAGAAAACAACATGTCAACCACTATTGAAGCCCTCCAAGTGCACCTTCAAACTTTGCCCACAAATAAGCTACCAAAGCATGTTATGTGGTTTGTGACACATATACGAGGGACTTGAGCACACTGGAATTCTTGTATAAGAGAACTATCATAAATGATCACACAACTAGGGTGCCCCACATTGTTCTTCACACTCAGTTCAACAAACACAAAATGGTTGGAATTGCATGCTATAATGGAAACCTCACCACCTTCCAACCCGTTGCTGGATCAACAATGGAGGACTTGTAATATCATTCAATGACCCAACACTATTTCTCTATATATGCATAAAAGGTTTGAAATCTTCCATGAGGAGATACTATAAAAATACTTTCACACAAATGAATTTTGGTATAGGTATATCACCATACATGCTTTTATCCCCATGCATTCTCCAAAAATCATACAATTTAGACACCTCTTTGACATTCTTTTAGTGGCTTTCATGTAGGTATGAATGGAAACACAGAGGCTCAACACATATTCATGGTTTCTTATGGTTACAAGGTGATCTAGACATGGAATATTTGGATGGGGAAGACCCCATGAAAATAAGTTATGCTAAGGATTTCTTTGAAAAATATCTAATTGCTTGGAAGCCTCGAAAGGACAACGATACAAATGTACACATGCACCATTCCATTGAGGATGACCCTTGTTTAAGAAACACAACATAAATCCTTTATTCCCACTCGTTCGAGGACTACACAAAGCTACTTAATCAGATACAACACCATACAAAATGTGTAGAGATGACAGGTCTCTATAAGAAAGCCTCCAAGGTTCAATGTAGGTATAATTTCCCATGGAACTTACATAGTGATTCATCGTTATTCATTGATGATACCGATACAAAAAATATGAACTTGCCCGCAATGATGATTGTATAAACATCCATAGCCCTGACATGCTTGCAATATGTTGAGAAAATATGGATTTCCATCCTATCCTCTCACGTCATGCAATTTTGCAATATATTTCCAAATATGAGTTTCTAAAGAAAAGGGAAGATTAGAGAGATATCATCATATGTTGACTAGAATAACATATACATTTAATCCAAAACACCCTTATTCAATTGCCTATAGGTGTTTGCATGTAGACTCTATTGTTGACCAAGATATAGGCATACATGAAACTTGTCATATGTTGTAGAACCTCCCGCTTGTCACATGTAGTTGTCTGTTTATCACGTTGAATGTTGGCCACCATATATTTCAATGAGTCTCCCAAGATACACATAATTGTTTATCTGGATCTAGCTTCATTAATTCCTATGTCAATCACCCTCCTTTCCTTCATCCACTCCCTCTCATTCAAACTACAAAATATCGCTCATATAGTCACGATCGAAGAAAAGACCCATGGAAAAAATGATAGTCCCCAATAATTGTCCTTGTTTGGACGAGCTTTAAGATCATTCCTGCACAATATTCCAAAACCTCCGAAGAATTTTGTTGGAGTGAGTTGCTATTATACAAACCATTTTGTACCTTCACAACCAACATAGGCCTCTCAAGAGATACAATCATACCAAATTGGGAGAACATGAAAGGAACCTACCATGCATGGCATGTACACCATTCACCTGTAAATGTTGAAGAAACAACAATTGATGAAGCTAAAGACAATAATACACAAATGCATCCTGACTGCATAGAGATAAATGAGTGGGAATTATTATCAATATTGATCCATGTTTCCCATACAGACTTCGATGAGCTTGACATCCTTGGAATTCGTTACTTTGACACCAATTATTGTTGGGACAATCCATAAATTCCAGAAGCAGTTCTTATTTTTGCATCGTAGTTCATTGAAACAAACCATTTGTGTATGGATGCAGTACACATAAATCAACATGCCAATCCACAGGCTAATACAATGCCACACAAAAAATGTCAGGAATCTAACATAATACTACAACATTCAAAACAAAAGAAAAAACCAGAATTCCTAATGATGATCATTCAAGGGATAGTTGGGACTAGAAAATATTACCTAATCAGTTGCATTAAAGATTCATTGAATATGCACTCTCCCTATGGACAAATTCCGATACTACTTCTTGCTCCCACTAGAGTTGCAACTTTCAACATACAAGCAAGCACTATACATGCAACACTCTAGATTTCAATTAAAAACTTTCAACGTTTACAAGCACAAAGATTGGCAGTGTTTGAGGAACAGATGATACATATCCATTATGTTCTCATTGATGAGATGAGCTTCATAGGGCGTAAACTATTAATGCAGATTGAAAGCCGTCTACATGAAGCATTTCCAGAAAACAACAATTTCTCATTCGGTCATTGCTCTATAATTCTTGTTAGTGATCTAGGACAATTACCACCTATTATGGACACACATTTATATGCAAGGGAAATACTAGGGAGGTCTTTGTGGAACACCTTCACCACTGTTGTAACCTTACAAGCACTCTTCCACCAACAAGGCTAGGATGAAGAGAAAATCCACTTTCTTCGCCGCTTGACAAACATTAGGAATGCAACTCCTCTACAATAAGATTGGGAGATCCTTCAGTCTTGGAAAAATACATCATTGTCTACAGTAAAATGAAAAGCCTTTAATGCAGCCATACACCTATTTGCAACAAGTATTTTGGTTTTCAAACATAATAATCAAATGGTAAAGTCATTGAACAGGCCAATCGCACACAACATCACGTAATGTCTTAGTTTTTCTATCTTTAAGGAAGACGATGACCATCAATTGGACCAAAAAATCTTGTTATGTATTGGCCAACACATTATGTTGTCCGACAATTTGTGGATCCAAGCAGGACTAGTTAATGGAACACTATGAATGGTCACCCAAATTTCCTACACACAAGGAGTCAGCCCTCCAAATTTGCCAGTGTATGTTGTTGTGGAGTTGGATACATATATCAGTCCACCATGGGACCATATCAACCCAAAAAATGTGTCAATCCCACCCATAAAATGTGGCACCAAGAAACAAATCCCACTCAAAATGGCATGGGCCTTGACTATACATAAACCCCAAGACTTAACACTATCCAAGGCAACCATACACATTAGAAAGGTTAAATGACAAGGCTTAACCTTCACAATGATATCATGTGTCAAATCATTAGCAGGTTTGTGCATCTCACCTTTCTTCTCTTTTGAACGTTATGCAAAAATGCAAAATGGTGCATATGTTGCACTTAGAAAACAAGAAGAACGACACTTAGATACTTTATAGGTATAACCCATTTTTACTCTTCTTGGATCAATGAAAGTAATCCATAACTATGTGGTATGTTAAATGTGTCTTTATCCTTCATAACTCATAGATTCCTCTGATTTCTTACAATGTTTTTATTGCTTTCCACTTACAACCAGTTCCTTAATATATTTACAACACACTTTCACACTATATTTTATTACTTTAAGATATTTAAAAAAACATCTACTTATTCCATTACCATACCAGCTTGAATACCAACTTCAAACTTTTAAGTCACGTAATGCAGATTGAAACTCAGAAACTAAAAATAGCAAACAATGCTTCACTACCTGATATTTTCAAAACAAAATAATATGTAAGTGTCACCTTCCAAGAGGGGAAGACTCTCTCATCACTACCATTTTAGTTTAGCAAATAAACTAAAATTTACTTTGTTGAAAAACTCCATGAGCTATAGATTAAATAAACAAGTAAATATATTTCTTATTTACGGTGAAAAAGAAGACTCTCTCATCACTACCATTTTAGTTTAGCAAATAAACTAAAATTTACTTTGTTGAAAAACTCCATTAGTTATAGATTAAATAAACAAGTAAATATATTTCTTATTTACGGGAAAAAAGAAGACTCTCTCATCACTACCATTTTAGTTTAGCAAATAAACTAAAATTTACTTTGTTGAAAAACTCCATTAGTTATAGATTAAATAAACAAGTAAATATATTTCTTATTTACGGGAAAAAAGAAGACTCTCTCATCACTACCATTTTAGTTTAGCAAATAAACTAAAATTTACTTTATTGAAAAACTCCATTAGTTATACATTAAATAAACAAGTAAAAATATATTTCTTACTTACGGTGAAAAAGAAGACTCTCTCATCACTACCATTTTAGTTTATCAAATAAACTAAAATTTACTTTATTGAAAAAGTCCATTAGTTATACATTAAATAAACAAGTAAATATATTTCTTATTTATTGATTAGGTCTGATATGGGAATTTGATTCTGGGGAAATGTACGACCACAGTGGGAGTCGAACCCACGACCTTTTGATCCGAACTCAAACGAGCTAATCTACTGCGCTATACTATCCCCAAAGGAAAACTTCCAGTTATCTACTAAAAACAACTAATACCGTGATTTCCTTTCAAATTTTTGTGAGACTTTTTCAGAGAAGTCTCTTGTCCCTCTCAGTCGGTGGCTTGTCAGGGTTTAATGCCTCCCTGTGAAACATGGTGGAGGGAGGTTTTCAAAATAAAGCTTGGATTTGCTTGTTTGAGATTATTAAAATTTACATTTGGTTAAGCACACAAAGGTCCTACCTGTGTGCAGTGCGCTCTGCTCTCTTATCATCTGTTGCTTCTTATTATTAGTTCTACTCAAATAACGATTTTAAAAATTAAAAAGGGCCCAACCGGGTTCGAGACGGTGACCTCCTGATCTGCAGTCAAATGCTCTACCACTGAGCTATAGACCCAGACACCTGGTTATAGGTTTTTTTTCACGTTTCTGTAGTTTTACTGAAACTTGAATTTATCAAGAGACCAGAAAAACCCCACGGCAGCCATGCAACGCCATAGTGATTGCTCATACACATCGCCGGGAACACAGAATTAAAAGAGAGCATCTAAGAGCAAGCCACTTTCAAAGGTGCAAGGCGAACAAATCAATAACAAATTAAGGCGAAGAAATCAATAACAATAACAAATTGAAAGGTATACTAGCACAGCCACTCAAAACCGTGGCTGATGAATGTTGAAAGGCGATGCCAAAGCTTGCTCCCGCAGGTTAATGGCCGGAACCCTAAACACTTGATTATCTGTCTCGAGCCTGTAGCAATGGCCTTCCCCCATGATACTGTTATAGTCTTCCACCTTCGGCGATCCAATATGAAACGGGTGGACAGCCGGAAAATGAAACGTGCCTACAGCCAAAAAATGAAATGCGTGGACAGTGGAAGAAAGCTAGAAAATGAAACTCTGGTGTGGACAGTGGAAGAAAGACAGAAAATGAAACGTGCAGATAGTGGAAGAAAGCCAGCAAATCTAAACATGGTAATCTCAAAGATTAATCATTTAAACGTGGCAATCATATATTGCTATAGTAATTTCTTAATATGATTAGGTAAATCTTAAAAAGTAAACACGTTAATTTATTGATTTGGAAGGACGACCAAGAATATGCCAGCATCTTCAATTTTTAGTCATCAGATTATAATTTTAGATTAAAAGGTAATTAATTGTGCCCATTGTCAATAGGTCTGTTAAGAAACTGAGGAGGAGAAAATGGAGTTCCTACAGAAGGAGATGGCGGATTACCTGGTTCGACGGTGGAAGCTTCTCATTCAGAGGCCTTTCCTTTTCTGAGAACCACCTCCGGATCAATTTCAGGTGTAGCTAGAGGCAGCTGTGGATGGGATCGGGTGTGTCTGCCTCTGAAAGCCACAATTAACACGACAGGCTCGCCACAGTGGAGTCGTCACAATGGAGTTGCCAGGTGCATAGTAGCAAACTTTAAGGGCTCTGATGCCCGATGCACCTTCAGAATCAGAGGCTCAATGTCATTCAATCCTAGGGAAAATCTTCAACTTCGTCCCTGGCAACAGTGCCAGAAATGTTAGCGTTAGAAGTCACTCCTGGATTGCTTGCAGGAGCAGAGCCCAACGCCCATCAGTTTTATGTCACGATAGTTTTAATGGGTGATCAAATGGGTAGAGACTCAGGAAGATATCGCTCTAACTCAGGGACTAGGTCTGTTATATAAGGAACAAAGGAGGTCTTGATCTAACTTCAGTCAGTGAGTTGATTAAAAGATGAGCAGGTGGAAGACTTGGTGAGAGGAGTGAGCAAACTACCTCAGGCAACAGGGCTTTTAGCAGTTTGCAGAAGAAAAACTCTGAATGCAAGATCCTCTTGGTTCAGGGCTTCGAGGGGCTGAAGGGGGGTCTTGAATGGATCCTCCAATTCCAAGTCGTTCAACGCTAAGAAAATCACAAGGACCGATTAGAAACAATGCAACTGTTACAGTGATCCAACCTACATCATCCTATAACAGTTACAACTCGACTAGATCCTCCAATTCCGAGTTGCTCTAACACAGTGTAAACAAAGACGTGAAAGAAACTGACATTCATAAGGCAAAAAGTCTCAAGAGTCCATGCATAAACAGAATAACCAGTGCTTCATTAAAGTTTTTACAACTAGGAGCCTAGCTCAACCATTCAATCCTTTGAAAAATATCAAAACAAAGTATATATACTCCTAAACATTTTCCCATCAGAGGCCTCCTAGACTTTCGGGATGAGGCGTCTCTTCAATCAAATCTGGCTTGCACTCCTTTGTCATACGCCATCTTAATTCTGTATGGCTCGCGCCAGGGGGTAGCTAAGCCCTTAAATGCTGAATTAGTGTGCGCAGGCTTCCCTGGTGATTCGAGGACTCGACATGGCTTTTGTGGAAAGAATCAGTACAGGGGACCATCTCGGGTAGACTTCCCATCGGTACATCCATACCTTGCAATTAACGAGTGAGGTGAGGTTTAAACCACCCTCTCTCTTATTCATTTACTCCGAGCAGGTATCAGGGTCGAGATCAAGTTGAACTAGCACCTAGAGAACACGATGATCCCTTCTGCAGCTAAACTCGGCACCTCGGCCCTTCGCGTAGCTCTTTCTATTGCCTTCAAGCGACTATGGGTTGTGACATTGTGCCTATCTTCAAAGGTGCTTTCGACGCTTCAGGGTTCATGGATAGGAATGAGCATATCCTTCCTCTTCGAAGTTGCGATGGGCGAAATGTCGAGAGGGCCTAATGGGTGCCATGTGCCCCTCTCTGATCTGATGGTCCTGAACTAATTCGGTAATACTGTGGGCCCGGGTCTGGGACGTCTTCGGCGCTTTGCGTCTCGGGGATATAAGAGAGTTGCTCCTTGCGCTTCGAAGTCGCGATGGGTGAAAAGGAAGAGAGCCTAATAGCGCACCACGTGTCCCTCCGGGATGAACGGCTAAGATCGCTCTCAGCTCTTCGGGACATGTCTTGCCAAATGATAAAACTTAGCGCCCCTCCTCCAGGCTTGCTCCTTTGTGATCAAGCGCCAAAACCATGGGCCCGATTCTGGGTGCTTTTGGCACTTCGGGGTTCGGGGTTCCGAGATGTGAGAAGACGAAGGATTTTTACCCTTCGAACTCCCGAATGCCAATATGCCAACATGACTAGATCTTGCACCATGCGTCACTGGATCGGACGACCCAGATTTTGTCTTGAAATATAGGTGCTTTCTCTGACGCTATACCTCAGGTAACTTGGTAGCCTGATATTCTGGTGACCATCGATCAGCTTTATAGATGAGTCTCGGCCGCTCGACAACAAAACTTCACCCGCTCGCTTGACTTGTAACCTGAAAAGAGATTTTTTCATGCTGCGCTTGGGCGCTTCTCGTGCAACCTGCAGACCTGGGTACTTTTGTGCCCAAGACAAAAATTGTTGCTAACAGCTTCAACGATGACCAAATTGCATTCCAATCCTAAAAGAAGTATGAAACATACAATGCCTATTCAACTGGCAGTGGACAACAATATTGTCCAAATTCATTGCAACATTGTATAGAAAATTTCAAGGAAAAATGTATTTTGAGAAGACTATTTAGGTAAACATTTAAGATTGTCAGGTTGTCTAAGGGCCTCGCGGTATGAAAACATTTAAGATGGCAGGCTTGTTTTAGGACCTCATGCCATGTAAACACTTAAGTTGTCAGGCCTATTCAAGCACCTCAAAAAAAGTGTTAATGATCTAAACCTTCGGTATATAAACATTTCAATACAAATACAAAGGACTAATAATAATAATAATAATAGTAAAAGGACATATTAATATGATATCATTATAGTCCCTCTATGCATTCGACAGGGACCAATAATAAAAAAACATTAAAAAACAGTGTCCATGCTCATAACTTTTGGCATGTAAAAATTTCAGTAAAAATGTAATAAAAATTAAAAAGGAGCGTCTAAGCTCAAAACGTTGGATATCTACACATTTACAACATTGGGAACAGTGAAGCTGGCAATAAGACCTCAAATATATTCTCTAATGAGACGATGACATATAAGTTTTTTTTATATATATAAAATAATGTTTTTACTTCTATAGTACGAACAATACAAATGATGCGAAAATTTATAGTCAAAGGACATATTAATATGAAATCCACGAATTATCGATCATTATAGTCCCTCTGCGCCTTCGGCAGGGACTAATAATAATGAGGAGATGGTATTTTTACTCGATATCCGTAAATATTGGTGATTCGATTGAATTGAGAGAAGGTATTCATACTCACTAGCAAATATCCTATGAAGTTGACTGCAATTTCCTTATTATTTAACTATATGTTAAATTTTTACCTTTGCACATGTACATGGTCTAACTTCTCACTATGTATTTTAAGTATATGTTAAAAATGTTATAGTTTTGTGTAGTGTAGTTTGATTGTATTTGATGATGAAGAATATGTGCTTACTTCTTGTAGGTCACAAGTTCAAAATTAGAGGGAGTAGATTTTGTAGATGTTGAATGATTAATATTGGTTTGCTATGATGAGGTTGGAAGACTAGGCATCCCATATGGGAGTATTTCTAGATGTCTCAACACTTGTTAAGTCAAAAATTCCGTTTAGTATTGGCTTGCGAGTTATCGATACTAGCTACACACATTTCTAAGTTACAAGTTCCTTCTAGTACTAGGACGCCTACATGGGAATATTTCCAGAGGTCTTCACCCTTGCTAAGTCACAAATTTTTTCTAGTATTGGCTTGCGGGTTGTCAGTACTAGCTACACACATTGCTAAGTTACATGTTCCTACTAGTACTAGCTTGCGGGTTATTGATACTATAATTAAAATTAGGAAAACCTTCGACCATACCTTTGTTAAGCATAGTTTGAAGTCCTTTTTCACCAATGTGTCCCATCCTCTGGTGCCATAACATGGTTGGGTCGACTTAACGAAGAACAATAGATTTGATTTGTATTGAATCAACCCAAGTTGAGTCAAAGACGAGTCGACTTAAAAAATATCAATGGTGTTGCATCCAATCAAGTCGACATTCGTTCACAACTTGTATAGGGTTCCAATCCGAACTCCTTTCATTAAGACCATTGCTCCCCTGACGATTTTGCACGTGTCCTTTTGAAATAGAGTGTGCATGTCTGCATCACTCATTTTATTGACATATATTAGATTTCTTGCCAAACCTGGAATATGTAGCACACTTGTAAGGGTTCTACTCCTGCCATCTTATAGTATTAGTTGAGCTCTTCCCCGTCCAACAATTTTGGTTGTCTAGTTGTCCCCCAAGAACACATCTCCTCCTTCATCTCATATTCACATAACCATTCATTGTGAGGTGTCATATGAAAGGATGCACATGAGTTGATCAACCAAACTTCATGATTCAACTGTGTACTAGTTGATGCCAGATGCACATTGCCTCCTTTATCTAGAGTAGTCTTTCTCTTAGTCGGTTGCTTCTTGTTGGATCATGGGTTGATCTCAGTCGCTTTCGACTTGCAGTCTCTCTTGTAATGCCCAACTTTATCACATTTCCAACATCTTCTCGTCGATTGAACCAAGGATTTACATCTACCCTTTGACCTATACTTTCTACTAAAGAATTTTCGCTTATCTCTGTTGACTGATCGACCTCTCACCATCACCTCACCATCAAGACATCCTTGGTTGATCATTTCATGTTATTTCATCTCATTTCTTATGAGAACAGAGATGCAACCATGTCTTCAAGCATTAATGTGGTCAAATTACTCTCTATAGCCATGACTAAGATCTCTTAGGAGTCTAGCAAAGAACATAAAAGGATAATACATCTCTCCTCGTCAGTGGTTTTAATATCCATAGATAATAAGTACTTATCACAGTATTGGATGCATTCAAGTGCTATGTTAATGAGCTCCCATCACTCATCCTTAGAAGATACAACTTCTTCTGAAGGAACAACTTGTTTCCCAGGGATTTCGACTGGTACAAGCTTCCCAACTTTTCCCACAGTTTCTTTGTCATGTCTTCTTTTCAGACATTCAACAATATCGAATCTGCAAGACAAATTCAAATCATACTCATTGTCCTCCTCTCGAGCTACTCCCATTCTTCCTTTGACATACCTGTCCAAATTGTACCGGGACTCACAACTAACCATTGTTCTCGATCTACAAGGAAATCTTCAATTTTAAGCTTCCAAAGACCAAAATTCCGGCCATTGATTTTTACGATCTCTATCCTCGAACTGCTTGTCATTCTTTCAAGCACAACTTTAAAGATCATTGACTTACAACTACCATTGGACCTAGGTTTAGCTTAGATCCAAGATTTGTTTAATCTTGCTTTGATACCACTTATACAGACCAACATATATGCTATGATACCACTTGTATTAGAACGACTCGGATAGTCTCTAATACCACTTGTAAGGAAATAAACACCCACACTAAACCAACCAGGAAAGAGAATATAGATTTAAACATGAAATAAATGACAAACACACATAGTACACAAAGATTTTACCATGGAAACCCTTAATCGGGAAAACCAACATTCCTTGAGCATGTTGCTCTCTTGTTTTCTTATTCATTCATTGAATAAAGAGTTACATGAATAATATTGGTCTATTCCTAAGACACAATCACCATCATACTCTCTTGCCTTACAAAAAACAACCCTGTAGCCAATTCGGCTTGCATCTACATGATCTCCACAATTCTTCTAAAGATTCATTAACTTATTACAATTACAACACAACTTATTTATAGGCTTTATAGCACACAAAACCCAAAATCATGCCACCCAAAAATGGTTATAGATCAACATAGATAATTGGATGCAATCTTGCGAATGTCAAGATTTCATTATAGTCGACTACCAGTCAGTTACCAGTTGACTACCCAGTCGACCTCCAGTTGGTCTTCAGTCGATTGCCAATTGACCACCTACCCACTGATCGATCAACCACTTCGACCTTCAATTTTCTGGTCAATCACTTTGACCTTGACATAAGAAACAACTTGACTTATCCATCCACTTGAACATTCATCAAGCCGATCCACCTCAACTAACTAGTTGGTTGACTATTCTTTCACTGCAAAGAATATAACAACCCAACAATTGAGAATACTTTTAGTTTTTCTTATTTCGCTAGCTATAAGAGTGAAATAGTATCTTAATCCTCAAGGATCATTTTGCATTGAAATCCTAGGCATTATAGATCTCATAGACAAATTCCTTGACAAATAACTTCTTCTTCTAATAGTTATACATTTTATTCAAAAAAACTGAGGGCTTGATACTCTGTGTTTTGAATATATCATGGAAGAATATTATGTTACTATACTTAGATAATTTGTTTTATTATACTTGTAAACTGTATATTGTGCGTATTTTTTTTTTATGAAATTTAACCCACAATAACGAATAAATATAAATATTATATCAGATATCAATATAAAACAATGCAGTTGTTGATTAGAAGCTCAATTTTATACACAAATTTATATACAATAACAAAACTTTCTAATAAGAAATTCTCAAAGGAGCTAATGGGCTCAACATGTTGTTTCTATAGCAGGAATGATAATGGAAAGTGTCTCTGCTCCACCAGACTATTTTATTACCAAATATAAAAAAATGCTAAGTATCCTATCAATTAAATTTGGTACATGTATTCCTTGGGCACTACTTTGAATTTGACCTTGTCATTGTAGTAGTCATAGACAAGATACCACCTCCTTACCTAATGCAATTTGAGTCTATCCCTTGTGCTGAAGAGAGCATATATTCTCTTGTTCTACCAATTTTGTGTGCTGCCTCCCATGTATAACCTTGAGTTTCTATTCCATTCACAACCATCGATGTAAATGTTTCTAAACTAAGCAACACATGGGTAAGGTGTAGTCTAAACATTCTATATTTTCATCTTTCTCTAAGCACATTTTTTCGATGAGTTTTTCCCAAAATCCGGCCATAAATTTAGAAGGGTAGCTGGAATTGTAGATTTCAATGGTTGAGATTACATATTTTGGGTGCCCTGGGGTTTTTGAAGACGTTGAAACAATTTATGCATTCAAAAAATTGATCTAAGAAATTTAAAATTGTGATTTCTCCAACAATTGTGTTGCTGGATTTCGATGAGAGTTGCTAGAAAAAGTAAAAAAGATAGAACATTTAGACCATGCCAATGGGAAAGGCTTCCAAGTGATCTTTGTCCAACTCTCACCATTCCTCGCATTGCATTGTTTTGATGCATTGTGATGGGTATGCTATCTTCCAATGAGGCAATAAGTTATGTTTAGAGCCAAAGAGCAATTTGTCTCATTTGATTTCAATATCTTCCCACAACCACAACCACAACCAACATAGTGTTGGAATAAAGCTTTCAAAACTTTTGTAGAGACTAGGGCTTCTTGTAGCCACAACCAACATAGAGTTGGAATACAACTTTTCCACAGAGACTTGGGATTCAAACCATTCAACTGGTTGTAAATCAACAAAATAATGATAGGTGAATGACATGTATGGTGTTGGTGAACTAACATACATGTAAGCAGTTCGACTAAGGACGCTTGTTGGATATGCATGCCACACCCCTTTAATTTGAGCCTGTAGTTTTTGTGTCTTTTTTACATGACATGCACATTAAATCGAAGCACATGCTCTCCATAATCCATTTTCTTGGTTTAAATGTTTGACGTATCTTTTCCAAAAGACTGAAGTGACAATTTGAATATTAGTGTGGGTATTTAGATATTCCTTGGTCATCATACATCTCATAGATTTGTCAGCAATGTTATTCATAGAGATTTTTAATCTTTGGGGTGATTAGACCTAAGGCACATTACATCATTTTTTTTTTAAGTAAGAAAAATATATATTAAGTGCCTTCCAGAAGCAAAGTTGCGTAGCAAAATACAAAGATGTTCATGATGAGGGTGCAGGACTGCCCCAATAGAGGGGAAACCAGTCCAGCTAACCCGAGAGTCCCCATAACTTAACAGAACTACTGTTTACCATCTAAAACATAAAAGTTTACATCTAAGATTTCCCCATATGCTAAAGAAAAAAAGTTAACAGATAAACTGCTGACCATCTGAGACTGGAGGACTGACAAGACTAACAAGATAGACACCTGGAGAAAAGTCTGGCCACTTGGCCTGGAGATCCCCTAGCCAAGGCTCCTCCTCCACGTACGTAGGCTGATCTGCCCAGATATTTCCATCTTCCACGTCGCCCGCAGTGTCGTTGGCCTTGCTCTCTCGTGCTACATCCTTACTTGCACCTGTCACTGCACCCGACTCCTCCATTGGAACAGCCTCAGTTGGGCTTGAGGTGAGAGAGTCCTGCAAAGAAGTGAGAGTCAGAAGGAAGAGCTCGACTTTGGCGTCGGTGTCTTGAAGGTGGTAATTGAGGTCCTCCACTCCCTGGCGGATACCAAATACCAGATCATAAAGGGCAGCCAAACTATCCCGAATCTGCACAGCGGTGAAGGAGTCATGGGGAAGAGGCCCAACCCCCTGAGATGCATGTTGAGGGTGCTCATCGCCACCTATATACCCTAGGGGATCGAGGGCAGACGCAGGGACAGAGGGATGCACCGGAGGGCTGCGAAGGTGTCACTGGGGAGAGCTTGGCATCCTGGGCACCATTGCCCCGCAGTTGAATTGCGAATTTGCCAGGTCATGAGAAGATGCTGAGAAGTGCCCAGACTGGAGATGGGGGAAACAGCTAATGGAGGGTGAGTCGGAAGGGGATACTGAGGGTCACCAAGGCTTCCAAGGCAAGACCCTCCTCGGTCTACCCCTTGGATGAGTCATGGTCCAGCCAGTGCTTCGAGCTGAAGTGGTCCAGAGCACGCGGTGGGGATGAAAGGTCAGAGAGTAAATAGGGCCGAGCACGAGCCAGAATGTTCGAGCAAGGTCACACCATTGCAGCTGTAGAGCGAGCTCTGCGGGAGACCAATGACGACGAATAACCAACATTGCAAGCCACACCATGCCAAAATGCCAAACGAAAGGGAAGCCTGCGTTAATGCCTGCGTTTTTGCCCCTTCTTGTCATATTGAAGTCTAATTAATCACCGAGGAGGGTGGAATGAGCCCTTCACGTGGCCCCGTGTCCTGGTGGTCGCTGCCAGCTCCCACAATTCTCCTGCTCCTATGACAAGGATGTGCCCAAAATGGTTGCGGAATACCACTCCATAGCCAGCAGCTCCAGGATTTCCCTTAGAGGCTCCGTCAAAGTTGAGCTTGACAAAAGCCTCCGGGGGAGGGGACCAGAGGGAGGGGCTGCTTGGAGGGGTGGAGGGAGGTGCGGGGGGGGGAGGGGAGCTTGAGGAGGATGGAGAGGTGTCCAATGCTGGAGGACGAGGAGTTCATAGGAGGGGCAAGCTAAGTCTGCATTGGACCAATTCCATAGATGCAGAGCTTCCAAGATGCTGTGTCGACATTGTTGCCAGCAGTGCTGCCACGGGAGAGAGAGGTTTCTGAAAATTATTCTGTTCCTTTATTTCCAAGTTTTCCAAAGGATAAAGCCTGGAAGAAGTTGCCAGATATGATTGAGGAAGGGCGAATGGAAAGCCAGATCTCTCCAGTTCACAAGTGTTTCGAGGATGCTATCCCTAAGGCGATCCGAGGTGCGCATAATGAGTGCCGCTTGGTCCCAAATTTGGGCTGTGTAAGGGCAGGTGTTAAGGAGATGATTCATAGTTTCCTTTGCCTCTCCACAAAGTATACAGATAGAGGGTCCTACAAATCCTCTTTTCAGGAGGTTGTCCTAGGTTAGGATGCTTGAATCTGATACCAACCATAGGAAGAGAGTGATTTTCGGCCAATGCTTGAGATTCCAGATTTTTTGCCAAACTTTCGAAGCTGGGAGGGGGTCTGATTGTGTTTTAATTTGGTAGGCTTACCGCATGCTGAAGGATCCCTGTGCCCCGTATCCCCAACGGAGAATATCTTCCCCTTCAATTTTAGTTATTTTCCGTTTGGCTAGCTCTTCTTGCAAAGGTGCCAAATAGACATGCATCTCTAGATCCATGCGTTCCCTTTCCACACACCAACAGTGCCAGGTGTCCTCCGTGGGGTTGTTCTGCTAGTAGTCCGCTACCTGTGTCAGGCCTTCCTGCGTCGCTTGGGTGCAGATATCACGTGACCAATCCTTAGCTCCCAGAGCGGGCCATTGGTGCCAAGAATCCTGCCAGAAGAGGGTCGTTTCCCCATTACATAATTCCCAGAAAGCATGCTGAGTGACCATCTGTCTATTCTTCTTTGCTGCTGTCCAGATCAAGGAGCCCAGGTTATCCTCGTCCCAATGGATGAGGATCTTCTCCACCATGTTTGGTGAGTATTTCTTTCTCCAAAGTCTAGCCCAAAGTTCCTTGGGGTTTTTCAGCCAGTGCCACCAGATTTTGGCACTGAGAACCTTGTTCATTATAACTGGATCTCTTAATCCTAACCCTCCTTGCTCTTTGGACTTACAGAGCTTGTCCCAGCTGACAAGCACTATCTTCTTCTCTTTGGCGAGGCCTTGCCATAGGAAATTCCTTTGCATTCTTTTGATGGTTGTAAGAACGAACTTTGGGGCTGCCAACGTGGAAAAAACGTAGATCGGGAGGGCTTGAAGGATGGCCTTGAGTAGAATGAGACGACTAGGGAGATTTAAGGCTCTGAAGGTCTAAGAGGAAAGCTTTTTGGAAAAAGAAGACAAGAGGTGTTCCCAAGAGGAATTCCTAAGAGCGTTGTCAATCAGGGGAATGCCGAGGTATTTGGACGGAAGGGAGCTTCTGTTGAAACCAAGGATATTCGAGATGTGGTGCTGGACCTGAGGGGTTGTATTAAAAAAGAAGATTTGGGACTTATCCTTGTTGTAGTCCAGTCCTGAGGATTCCGAAAAGGTTTGAAGGATCGCCTGGAGAGAGTTGGCTTCTCGGACAGTGGGGCTTCCCATTAAGAGGGTATCATCTACAAACTGGCTATGCGAGATAGGGGGAGAGAGGCCGTGCAGGGGTAAACCTGTCAGAAGGTTATTTTCCAGGGCTGCATGAATGGAACAACTAAGACCTTCGGCCATGATTATGAAAAGAAAAGGGGACAGGGGGTCTCCCTGTCTAATCCCTCTTGAGGGGGAGAAGGGTTTCGAGGGGACACCATTGATGAGAAGAGAGAAGAAAGCCAAAGAGGTAAGATTAAGGATCCAAGTGACCTAGTTTTGATCAAAGCCAAATGCTAGAAGCATGGCTCACATAAAATTTCAGCTGAGCTTGTCAAAAGCCTTAGAGAGATCTAATTTGAGAAGCATACCTAGGGTCTTGGTTCTCTGCAGGGAGTGGATTACTTCATGTGCTAAGATTACGCTGTCCATGATTTGTCTGCCCTCAACATAGCCGGATTGCTCTGGAGATATGATTGCTGGTAGGATCGGCTTGAGCCTTCGAGCTATTACTTTTGTAAGAATTTTATAGATGAAATTATAGAGAGCTATGGGCCTATATTGCTTGGGCCGATGTGCTTGTCCTTATTTGGGGACTAAGGTGAGAAAAGTTGCATTAAGAGCTTGGAGGACCTGTCCAGTGGCCCTTGAGTCTTCCAAGATCTCCCATACCTCTGTCCGGATCATCGGCCAACAATAGTGAAAAAAGTCGCTGGTGAAGCTGTCCGATCCAGGAGCTTTACACTTGGGGGTGTCCTGAAGTGCTTGGTCTACTTCTTCAATTGTGAACGATCGGAGAAGGGCCGCATTTTGCTCCTGGGTTACGAGGGCGGGCACATGCCTCGTGATTTTCTGAATAGCTTCCTGTCTATCTTGGATGGGTTCTGTAAGGAGGTCTTGAAAGTACTTGATTAATGTTTTTTCCATATCAGCATGGGAGTGGATGGTTTCCCCTTCATCCGAGATGAGATGCATGATCTTGTTAGAATGCCTTCTCTGGATAGAAGTGCGATGAAATAACTTGGTGTTGTGTTCCCCTTCCTTGAGCCATAGAATACGCGACTTCTGTTTCCATAGGATCTCTTCCTGTTTCTTCCTGTCTTCCATCTGCTGGTTCACTCTCATTTCTTGGTCTTTTAGCTCATCCGTTAGCCCTTGTTCCCTGATCAACTGCTGAATCTTGCCCATCTACTCCAACAACTCTTTTTGGGAGTCAAAGATGCTGCCGAAGGTATGTTTGTTCTAGAGTTTCAGTGTTTGCTTCAGATTCTTTAGCTTTTGCTGGAATCTGTACATTTTGGAGCCATAGGGGATCTCCGCCTGTCTCCACCAGTCTTGAATATTTTTTTGGAAATCAGGGTGATCTAGCCAAAACTGTTCAAACCGAAAGGGTTTTTTCCCAGGCATAGCTGGGACATCCACCCAAAGTTGAATGGGCCAGTGATCTGAACTAGAGAGGTTCAGGATAGTGGATTCCATTGCCACCCCGTCTAGCATGAGTGATTCTGAAATGAGGAAGCGGTCCAGTTTGTAGGTAATTTGATGTACTCCCATCCTTCTATTTGTCCAAGTGTAGAGGCCATTGCTAGCCTCTAGATCGATGAGGTGAAGCTCCTCTATTAGGCTGTTGAAGTCACAGGAGTCTCGATCCAACCTCCTTGATCCACCTTTTTTTTCCATCAGGGTGCGAATGATATTAAAATCTCCACCGATAATCCATCTATTGCGCTGTGTGAGACTGGAGATGTAACACAGGCTTCTGAGAAAATATTGCTTATCCCTTGGGTTAGTCGGGCCGTAAACACAGGTCAAATGCCCGAGCCGATTTGAGCCAATAAGCCTGTACTCTGCTGTGATGGACCATTTGGTGGCGCAGAAGTTTTCCATCAGCACGATGTTGGTGTTCCAGAGGATAGCCAATCCTCTGGCAGTTCCTGTGGCATCTAAAGAGGCTACTCCTCCTTGTTTCTAGCAGTAGGGGAGTATCCTATCCATATCCTCTGAGGTACATTTCATTTCCTGTAACAAAACAATATCCGGTGTTTCCACTAAGATCAGTTCCCGTAGCATCTTTTGCTTGCTACGACCATTGAGACCTCTGATATTCCAGAATATAATCTTCATGATGATGGAGGGGTGGGGAGAGGAGGGAAACTGTCCGAGATCAGGTGGATCTGCCCTGAGTTCACCATGAAGTTTCCTATTTCTTGTATAAGCTTGTTTGTAGATTTCCTCCCTCTTTTCTTTTCCTCTTTCTGAGCTTTGCTTGGGTTTTTAGACTGACTGCCTTGGATTCCCAGGGCTTTGCCAGCTCGAGCTAAAGACCCTACGGATGAATTGAGGAATACTTTGTGCACCTTCCGCAGTTGATCCCTAGGTATGGTGTAGAGATTTTGGTGTCGGTAGGCGTGCTCAAGGTGGTCCAGATCCACCCTGGCAAGATATTGCTCCTCTAACTCCATTTCTTCGTCCCCATCTTCTATCTCCTGCTGATCTGGCTGTTCCCGAGCCAAGCCCAGGGAAGGGGGAGCTGGTACCTTACTTTGAGGGGGTGGGGCAGCACTTTGGCTCTCGGTCTGGGGTTCATTGTGCAGGGAGGGTGCATGCAGGTTTGCGGGGGTTAAGGGGTTTTCGGGTTGATCTTGTAAAATAGCAAATTTATTGCTGGTTGAGGGATCTTTACTTACCTGAGTCGTTTGTTTTTTATTCCCCTGGCGCCTTCTTCATGCTGGTTGTACAAATCCCTCCTTGTCTTTGCCGGTGTCTGGGTTTCCCTCCTTGTGATCCGTATTGAGCGGGCATTCTCTGAAGAGATGACCATGTTTGTGGCATTTCCTGCATCGGAAGGGAATGTGTTCATAGTAAATGGTTTGAGACCAGTCCTCGTCGTGGTACTCCAGCGTGATGGATCCTGGGAGCAGCTTAGCCATGTTCAGGTAATCACAGATTCACGCATATGACGTGTATCTCCGCTGCTTGGTGGCTTTCGAGGACTTCACGTAGATGCCAATGGTGTTGCCGATACCTGCAAGGACCTCTTCTAGCCAAAATTCCTAGGGGAGAGAATACAGCCTAATCCATACCAGCGCATGGGCAAAGTCTTCCTTTTCAGGGCTGAACTTTTCTGTCTAGAATCTCAGGAAAAGGCCAGCCGAGTTGTAGAAATATGGCCCTCCATCAAAGATACGATTGCGATCTTCCAGGTTATGGAAGATGATAGTGAAGAATCCTTTGGAGCCCAGCTGTAGGTCATAATGACCCCTTGGCTTCCACCAATACTGGATCCATTTGATGAAATCCCTCTCAGAGGGCCAAAGCCCTAGAAACTTTCCTACCAAGCCATTGTCTCACATGTATTGCTTCTGCTCCTCTATGCGCGGCGAGCTTACGACATATTTTGGGGCCTGAGGCACTTGTGGGATGCATTTTCTAGGAGTCCAAGGGGCCGAAGCTTTTGTAGGAACCACCTCCTTGTCAGGATCAATATCCATTTCTCGATCCTTAAAGGTCCCCTCCACTAGAAGCACCGCACGCATGTCAGGAGGCGTCTCAAACGTCGGCCTCTTCGTTCCCGCTGCAGCATTCTAGTTGGCAATGACTTGGCTATAGGAGACGCCAGTCGGTGCCCCCTCTCTATGATTCGGGGGCCCCTGCGGGGCAGCCATTGGTTGGACACAGTTCATGGTGGCTGAGGGTTCCGAAACCCTAGTTACAGAGTGTTATACCGAGCACATCGGCACATTACATCATTTAACCTGGCTTTAGCAACCAAATTACTTTGGACATGCACCCATAAGGAAACTTCCATTTGGGCCATGGTCTACAAAGTTAAGTACGTAGATAATATTTCATGGGAAGACCTACCCAAAGCTTTGTTATTTCTTACAAGTTCTCAACTATGGAATAAGATCGAATGTAATATAGAGTTTATTCATGCAAACAATGTTTGGGAAGTTGGGGATGGTTCCCCAACTTTGTTCTAGGAAGATTCATGGAACTAATTTCCACCCTTTAACTCTAGCATGGCTTCTCAATCATTCTGTGTTTCAAATAACATATTTTCAACACTTAAAATCCATTGATTTTGGAGCACGGAATTGTATGGCGATTTAGATGCTACTAACTCTATTTTTAATGTCACAATGAGATTTCTTTGGGCCTTACTAGATCCATTTGGATGAAGTTACATAACTGACAAGTTCCTTTTAAAGAGGGCATTATCATTGTTAAATGGGAAGAAAAGTACAATATTTTATAGTCTCTCGAGCTAACAAAATGATGATTGAACACATACAAATTGGTGCAAAATACAAATTTTGGTCAAATATATGGATTACTGATTATTGGTCAAAAATCTCAACTTTCCCCTATGGAGGCAGGTGCGGGAGGGGTTATTCTCATCCCTAGGGAAACCATCGAATCCTCTTATGAATGGAGTCTTGGCACTCTCACTAATAATAGCGTGGAAGATTATGCCCTCTATCAGGGTCTCAAGGTAGCCACGAGTTTGCAAATTAAGTAGATCAAAGTCTTGGGGGATTCTAGAATGATCATTAAACAAATGGTTTCAGGGACCTCTTTCTCTAACCTTAACCTCATGGCCATTATTTCCAGGATTAGAATGCTTTGCAAGAAATTTGAATTTGTGGTCTAGTGGTTTCACATACTCCATGAAAATAATGAATCAATTGTAACATCCCTAGTACTAATCCCCATGAATTATAATGTAAATGTATAAATGTGAATTAGGCTGGTGAGCCGACATGTTGGGGCGAAGAGCTTGCATTGATTTAATGCGGTTGAGGGATGAGTTGCATGTTATGAACATTGATTTAATTAATAAAAGTAATAATCCTTGGTTGCGATACGAAAAAGATGAAGAACAATGTGGGGCTATGATTCCACAAGAGAGAAGGGTCCAAGGGGGAATTATTCATGGGTATTAATCCAACCCACATTCCTAAAATTATTATCTTTGTGTATAACCTTCTATTTGTTGATTGAGTGTATAAGAAGCCAATCATTTAAACTCATGTAAGAGGGTGGGTGTGAGTGGTCACATCCCATAGTTATTGGAAAGAATGGGATGAGGTAAAATCATCCTTGAGAAGAGTGTGAGTCAAGCAAGCAAGGAAGAAGAGGAAATTCGTATGCATATGAGGGACAATTTTGACAGATAGATTTTTGGCAGAAAAGGAGAGAAGAGGGTTGGGAAGAAGACTAACCATGGTATACTTGAAGACATCCATTGTTTGGATGTGTTTTTATGATGAGACAGAGGCCTGTGTGTTGGAAAATCGGGCTGCAAGCCAGTGGCGCAATTTTCCTGTTGAGAAAATATCTCAGAGCCAACCAACGAACTACCGAGAATTCCTAGAGTTCCCAACTGAGTGATTCCTGGCCAACCGAGTGAACTAGGGACCCTGATAAATGAATGGGACAACTCGAGGGACTGTGAGCAGTGAAGGGGGTACATTCCTTGGGTAGTGCAGGTTGTGGGGAAATGAGAGAGATGGAGGTTTGAAACTGATGTGAGACTAGAGCTTGGGTTTGGGGTCTCTCTGTGTGGAGAGTGTATAGCTAGTGGATCAGATGTCCTTGTGAACTCATAGCCTCAGCTCGGGGGTGGCTTGCTGATGAGAGAACATGATCAACAGTGCCTATGGTTGGGAGGTTCATCCTTCGTTTGCAACCAATTGGTTAATCATTAACATATAAGTGTTTATGTTATGTTCTTATGTCAATTCCATTGTGTAAATGGTTTATATGAATGTTGTGTGTTTATTGTTTTCTTGAACAATTGTATTCATGTTTAATATATGTTGTTAGATGAATTTAGAACTGTGGTATCAATCAAATGGTCAGTTTCATGTGTGATATGTAGCTAGTAA